>PVIH01010774.1:0-73113 GCA_004025045.1 Sigmodon hispidus
CCTCACCTCTGGTCAGGGTTCGAATCCGCCCCTCAGGGACCCCTGCAGTTAGTTCGCTCAGTTCACTCAGTTCAGGGTCGCAGTAGGGCTCCTAGTAGATTCCCTGAGCAGCAGGAGCTGCGGGTGTGGCCAGGTGCAGAGTTCAGCTGCCCCTGCTCCAGAGTGCGCTGGGACGCCGCAGAGAGCACAGGTCCCGGTCAAGCAGGAGTCTTGGGGTGACATCAAGTGGAAAAATTCCTTAATCAGCTTGCCTTTAGGCAAGTCTCTAGTACATTTTCTTGATTAATAATTGGGGTGAGAGGGCCTAGTTCACGAGGATTGGTGTCACTCTTGGACAGGAAGTCCTGGATGGTATTAGAAAGGTAGGTGAGCTGAGCATTGGGGCTGGGATGGAAGTAGGAACAGACCAATAATCAGCATTCTTCTATGCCTTTGGGTTCTGTTTCTTTCTCTAGTTTTCTCAATAACAGAGTATGCTCCAAGAGTTGCTAGCTGAAATGAAACCTTTTATGCCCAGGGTGCTTTTGGTCATGCTATCTAACACAGCAATAGAAAATTTCAGCTTCAGGTTTCTCCTGTTCTCTGTCACTCACCTTACACATAGTAGTTTGTGTAAACTTGGTTTTTCTAGATGATTTGAAAGCCCCCTGAGATGAGAGTACATGAAGCTTTGGGTTTAAGAAGCACATTTCATGAGTCTTATTCTTCTCAGTCATATACCTGGTTCAGCACAGAGTATCAGAGACCAATTGTTGAATTTTTTTTTTTTAGCTAATTAGTGAATTAACCCACTTTTGCCCACATTCATCCCATATTTGTTGTAATCATGGTGCAGAAATAAATATGTAAAACAAAATTAAAAACACATGAAGATATGAATCAAATAACCATATATGTGCATGGGCATTGGCAGTTATAAGAGGGGAAATTACGATGCAGATGCTCAAGGATCATGTTGAATGAACACATAAGAGATGCTAGCAGAATCTTTAATAAGGATGGTCCAAAATAGTGATTGAAGTGGAATTTCAAGTGAGGATTTAGGGAAGGTTCATGGGTCACTCTTGTGTGTGCTGACTTATGTCCAGGTTGTGAGATGCTATGGGAATTACAAGGACAAATAAGACTTGGTCAGTTAATTTCATAAAAGCAAAGGACTCTGAGCATAACCAAATGTTTTGGCAGAAGATGAACTTTAGGGTGCACACATTCACAGTGAGTGGAGTAAGATAATTCTAGTTTGCTTCCTATAGATGTATGATCCTGAGGCAGGAATGATATTCAAGTGTGAGGTTATTCTTTTTTTTTTTTTTTTTTTTAAATCCCAAACACTCCATAGTCTTTTCTTTTTTTTTTCTTTACTTTATTTATTTATTTATTTGCCTTGGTGTTTGCCTGGAACTGGAACTACAGACAGTTGTTAGCTGCCATGTGGGTGCTGGGAATCGAACCTGGGTCCTCTGGAAGAGCAGATGGTGCTCTTAACCACTGAGCCATCTCTCCAGCCCCAGGTTATTCTTATGAAATTGGTATTCACAGTAGTTTTCCCAAAGAGTTATGGTCTGATTTTTGTGAGTCTAAGTGTGTAACGGTCTGGATTTACTCAGTAAATATTGAGATGCTTTTCATTTGCCCCTTGGTTTTTTTCATCCTTTTAAGCATCATTTATACCAGGAACATCTAAAATTACATTTTTTGTTCCATTTACTCTGTCCTCAAAATTCATATTTGTGCAAAACTCTGAAATGTAAGGATGAGCTATTTTATCAATTATGGTCTAATATGTTGTCAAGAACCTTGCACTAATGTAGACAGGAGAAAATTGTGTTTATTGAAAATAGGAGAAATGGAACAATTGGCTGAAGTTGTAAATAGAACTTTGAAGAGCAGAGGGATGGCATTGTGGGTAGTTTTAGGTATGTAGTTGAGTCAGAGCATTCATAGGCATGCTTTTCTACTCCTTAAGACTGAGGTTCAAACCCTACTGGGACAGTGTAACTATGGCTCACAGGATGGGGTGAAATTACTTGAAGGGCCAGGCTGTCAGGACTTTCTAGAAGATCTCTCTGAAATGTTAGGGGAAGTTGGGCACTGATCTGTGTTGTACCTGACAAACTGCAAAGCTGTTTGTTGGGTCTGTGGAGAGAACAGCCCATGGAAGTACGTCATATCCTAATGACCATTTAATACTGTAGAAAAATTCATTTATGCTGAAGGAGCCTATGGGACAAATACACTTGGAGGAAAACCTCTTCCATTGCCCCTAAGTGGATCTATACATAATAATATATGCTCCTTTTGTTAGGTTCTGGCACTTCCAGAATCCACATGCCTGCTAATACTCAGACAGCATATAGGGTCACCATAGGTGCTGGCACTTCCTGAATCCTATAGCCATGCATGCGCCCCCAGCAATCACCTCATTCCTACATCCTGTGCATACATGCACATCACCAATAAGTCCCCTTTACACAAATGCACAGTGGCATGTCACCAATATGCATGAGCAAGGGTGACCACATAAGCCCCTATAAACATATACAGAGACACCCTTAAAAAGCAGACCGCATCTGGTTCTTACATTGTTTCTCAGTAAAACACACCAACCTCTTTCAGTAGGCCTGTTTCACACCACCATGTCCTTCATTCCCTAATATACACTAAAAATGGATTTTGGTGGTGTTTTGGGGTCTGGGTGCTCATAATAATAACACCTTTATCTCATAGGAAGTAGTGAAGTTTATTTAGAGCTAGCAGACCATCAAGTGATAACTGGCATTTGTACATAAGGGTACTGTGTTTCTAAAAGAAAGTTTAGTGAGAGTTTTCTGAAAATCCAGAAGATGTGTTAAGACCAATTAGTACCCCCAATTCTAATGAGCTACTAATTTGATTTTTCATGAGCAAAAATTTGATTTTTTAATCTGCTTATATTAAAAGCAGTGTAAAAGTGCCTATTCACAAAAAACAGAGAAATTTATCCTGGCCTTTAACCTGTGCATCCTGATCCTCTGCCCCAATTCCAGCCCTGTTTCATATCCTCCTTCTGGTATTTTCTTTTCGGCACCACACTAGTCTGCTTTTAATTTCTGTGCCAGGCTCCATTTTCTAGGAAACCATCTTATAATGAGAGCATGTTGGTTCATAGTTTGAGAAGTATCAGTCTATGATCAGTTGACTCCATTGCTTTGAGGTTCTTGTGACAGCAGCACTACATGGTGTGGTGAGGAGCCCCTGGGGAGAGAGTGAAGCTGCATGACAGGGGAGCAGACAGAGAGGAAGAGAGCAGAGTCTCACAACACTCTTTGAGGGCATACTCCCCGAGGATATTGGTGCTCTCTCTAAACTTATCCTTTGGAAGTTTCCATTGCCATCAAGCTGGGGACCACACTTTGAACTCTTTGTAGATCATCTAATACAATCTATAGCAGAAACTATGTTTTATTTTATATTTATTTATTTATTTATTTATTTATTTAACTCTTTGTAGATCATCTAATACAATCTATAGCAGAAACTATGGTTTATTTATTTATTTATTTATTTATTTATTTATTTATTTATTTATTTATTTAACTCTTTGTAGATCATCTAATACAACCCATAGCAGAAACTATGGCTTATTTATTTATTTATTTACTCCTTCCTACCATAGGACTTTTGCAAATGCCTCTTGCTGGAAATATCATTTTGTTGTCTGTCTGGTAACTCTTTTCTATATCATGTCCTTCTAATGTGTTAAATCCAAGCCATCATTTTATTTTCTGGAAATGATCCCCCTTTCATCTATGATACAACTTTTATGACACTTACAATGTTATTTTGGTACTTATTTGATTTATTTTTCTCTTTTTAAATAGGACATTAAGTCCCCTAAAAGAGAAGATGGCATCTTGCATCTTCAGCAGCTTGTTCACTACTAAGTCTGTTTCCATCTGATAATTGAGAGAACCCAAGAAGGGGCATGTAGAAACTTCAAAAAATTTGTCTGACCCTGCTCTGGATAGGGGTCTAAGTTTCAAAGGCCTCAGTCCTTGTTTGATAATGCAGTTCACCGTGGAGGCGGGGCCTGGCCTTGTGAAGTCCCTTCTTTTAGGGGTTGCTGGAGGAGGCCTCTCACAGCTAACGCTTAGGGCCTGTCTGCTGGCAAGAGTCTTAGATCAGACCCTTGGGTGTGATCCCAATCTCAAAGAGGAATTCTCCGAATCGGCAGCCCAGGAGCTAGAATCTGCTCACCTCTGCTTTTCTCAGTCCTTGTCTGATGACACAGTTTGCCCTGGAGAACTGGGAATCAATCTCCCCAAGGACCCAGCAATACCACTTCTGGGTGTATACCCTAAAGACGCACATTCGCACTCCAAAGGCATTAGCTCAACTATGTTCATAGTGGCATTATTCATAATAGCAAGAACCTGGAAACAACCTAGATGCCCCTCAACTGAAGAATGAATTAACAAACTGTGGTACATCTACACAATGGATTTGTACTCAGCAGTAAGAAAAAAATGATATCCTAAAATTTGCGGACAAATGGATGAATATCCTCCTGATAGAGATATCACAAACCCAGAAAGATAAGTGGGGGATTTACTCACTCATTAGTGGACTTTAAACCAAAAGCAAAGCATGTCCAAGCTGCAAACCACAACCACTGAACAGCTTGGGACCTGAAACACCTTGGACAGGCACCTTGGAGCCCATTCTCTCCAGAGGATCACCTGACCCAGTCTTGATGTTGGGGTGAGGAAAGCAGATCTGCCTGGAGTGGATGCTGAACTAAGTCACCTTGGGACCTTGGGACCTCCTGCCCTTGCTGGAGAGGAAATAAAGTGATGGGGAGAAGAGAGAGTGACTGGGAGGGGCGGGAGGGGGAAGGAGTCTGAACAAGGGGATACATGGATAAAAAAATATGACTTTATTCATAATAATAATAATAATAATAATAAATTTGTTAGGGAAACTTTATAGGCTACCTGGATAAATGAAAAAGCAAGTTGTTTTATGTAGATGCATAGTACATTTCCTAGAAATGGAGTGTGCTTAAAGAAGTAATTTTTCAAGATTTAAATTTTAATTATGTGTATATGTGTGCCTCTGTGGGGGACATGTACACATGCCTACAGAGGCAGGAGGAGGGGGCTGAAGTTATAGGTGGTTGTGAGCTGTCAGACAGTTCTGGCAATGGAACTCAGATCTTTTGCAAAAGTAGTATGCACTTTTAGCTGTGAGCCATCTTTTCCACCTCAAGAAATAATATTTTAATGATAAATTATAGGGATACAATTTATCACAAGTGTGGAATGTTCTCTGTACGATATAAATAAAAACTGTTTGGACCCATGCAGAGCACCGTAGAAGTGAGTGGAGAATCAGAGGCAGCCAGGTAGGAAGGAGGGGTGGAGTTTACTAGTCGCCATCTGTCCCCCGAAGAAGAAACATGTAAGAATCCAGGTGAGCCACGGGCTGCAAGCCACGTGGTGGGTAGATTCATAAAAATGGGTTAATTTAAAAAGATAAAACAAGCTAATAATGTGCTTAAGATATGGGCCAAACAGTGTAAAATATATAAGCGTGTGATTCATTTCTTTTGGGGGGCAAAAGCTACAGACACACAGATCAGACTCCACACTGCCGACACCACACGTGTGCCAAGTCACAAATCTCCAGACCCAAACAGGCCAAAAAAAAACATACTACAACAAGGCTAACATATTAAAATATTGCTTTTTCTTCCTCTTTCATCTTCTATTGATGATAATAATAATAATTTTATAGCAGTTACTCTGTGGTTCTGAATACTTCAAGTATAGTTTGCATACCACCTGCATTGACATCACCTGAGAGCTGATTGGAAATGAACATTGTTGGGCCCCATCCAATGCTTTTTGAATCAAGACTCTCATTTTAACAAGTCCGCTAGGTGATTTGTCTTTGCACTAAAGTCTGGTATGTATGGCTGTTACATAACAGTAACAAGAGCACACCTGCAGGAGATTATTGAGAGCATGCCTGAACCCTCCACCTGATGATCCTATTGATCAATTGAGTAAACATTCCCAGCTACCTCCTTTAGCTTGTCTAGTATAAACTCGTCTAGTCTTCATGTATCAAAATCAGATTATTTAGTACTTAATGAAATCATCCCACAGCTGCGGTGGGTGATCATAGCATTCTTACTTTTTTTGAAGACACATAGCAGGCACATGAAATCTTAGAGGTAGGTACTCATGCTGACCTGTTTCCTAAAGCACATTTAGGACACATAACTGATAAGAAGGAAACTGAAGTTTAAAAACATGGTTTTTATTACTATGATCAATATAAAAATTAATCTTATTTAACTTATTACTTTCTAAAGAATATAAATTCTTAAAAACATGACATAATTTATGTAAGTAACTCCTTAGTATTTATGTGAAAAGCTCTTATATACTTACAATTCTTTTTCACTCAGAATCTAGGACAGTCCTATATCCCCAATGGATGCTCAAGAAATGTTCAGAATTGCAGCATGCTGAAATTCAAAAATACATACAGAGAAGAAAGTGGGCCTGAGTCTGCTGAACTTTGTGGTTTTAAGAACCTTGTATTGACCCACGTTAATCATTATAATGAAATTCAGGAGACAGAATATGTTTACAGAGAAGAGAGATTTATTTAGCTCAGTTATGGATGTTGACTGTTCAGAAGTTCTAGCTTTGGCAAGGGCTCCATAACCAAGAGCAAGAATGTATGTGGAAGCAAGAGGCCATGCAATGTAACAGGAGGGGCAAGTTGTGATTCTGGTGTTGGATTCATTCTCACAACTTTTCTTGCAAGAGATCACTGATTGCATGAAAACAGATTTTACCCAGTGACCTAATGAGACCTCTTATAGACAGTTTCTTATCACTGACACACCAAGGACTGAGTCTCTGACATGTGCACCAATAAGGGACAAACCATATACCAAGCATAGCAGACCTCATATGAATTGCTGACTGTCCACAGGCCTGACATGATTTGTGGAACAGGCACAGGCTTGAGTCTGCAATACTAGCTGTTATGAGTTAGCTGAGTCAATGTATAAAGAGAATCCACATCCATGAGTTGATGTACGAAGGGTATCATTATGCTACAAGTTGATGTATGAAGAGAATCAAAATGTCATTCCATGTGTTGATGCATAAAGAATATCGCAATGCCATGAGCTGATGCATGATCAATACCAGCATTCCACAAGTTGGTTTATGAAGAGCATCAGCATGTCAGAACCCAGCAGGTACTCATTGGTTTTTAGATTCACCTAATAGTTATAGATATTATTTAATTTTCATTGTATGAACTTCTGCTTCTCCCTAAAGACACAGCACAAGGTTTTGTCCAGCTACATTCATTACATAAAATGACACATTACAGTTTGGCATAGAATGTCTTAGTAAATTTTTTGCTGTCATGGCATCACTATTGATTGGCACCTCTTTCACCATAGGTTATGTTCATGGGATAAGTGTACTGTCATCAGAATGATAGCTTGATGCTGGCATTTGGGGACAGTAAAAACTTTAAGTTCCAGAGCTTTCTCTATTTGGTTTTTCATCTGCTTTAGCTATTCAAGGATATAGTAATAAATGCTGTAGATGGGATGGCTTGAACTTAGGCCTGGTGCTCTACCATTACTTTGTGTAGAGAGTTAGAAAACAAAGAAGGGTGGGAAGAAAAAGGAAAGAAAAAGAGAAGGAGGAAGAGGTGAAAGAGGAAGAGGAGGAGGAAAGATCTATCTCCTGGGCCTCTTTTTGCAAGTGCTCTAATCCCTTTAGAGATCACTACACATTTCAAGACATTCTAGGTGTTTTATTTTTATCCATTTTCTTATAACTTCAGTGCTATTTCCCTCCGACCTCCAAGGATTTTATTATAATTACACACTTGCTACCCACTTAACACCCCTCATCAGAAAAAATAAACAGTATTTTCCATTTGCCTACACTATCCTTCAGTACACCTCTAATAAATAAACTAGGAGATGAACTACTGATCCAAACCTATCACCTTCCACAAAACTCAAATCCAAGTGGATCAAAAACCTAAACCCAACCACAATGAACTTGATAGAAAAGAAAGTGGGAAATACCCTCCAGTGCGTTGGCACAGGTGACCACTTCCTAAATATAACAAAAGTAGCACAGACACTAAGAACAACAGTTAATAAGTGGGATCTCCTGAAACTGAGAAGTTTCTGTAAGGCCAAGGACACAGTCAATAAGACAAAAAGCCTACAGAATGGGAAATGATCTTCCCCAACCTACAACTGACAGATGACAGATTTCTAAAATATATAGAGAACTCATGAAACTAGAGCCCAAACCCCTAAAAAACTCAATTAAAAGTTTGGGTTCAGAAATAAAATGGGAATTACAAAAAAGAATTATTAAATTAAAAAGAAGAATTACAAATGGCTGAAAGGCACTTGAAAAATTGGTCAACATCTTTAGCCATCAGAGAAATGCAAATCAAAACAACATCTTCCACCTTTCAGAATGGCTAAGATCAAAAACACAGATAACAAGCCTATGCTGGAGAGGATGCAGAGCAAGGGGAACATTCCTCCATTGTTGGTGGGAGTGTAAACTCTGGAATGCAATATGACGATTTCTCAGAAAACTGAGAATCGATCTCCTGAAGTACCCAGCAATACCACTATTGGGCATATACTCAAAGGATGCTCATTTGCATTCCAGAGGCATTAGCTCAACTATGTTCATAGCAGCAATGTTCATAATAGGAAGAACCTGGAAACGACCTAGATGCACCTCAACTGAAGAATGGATTAACAAGCTGTGGTACATCTACACAATGGAGTACTGCCTAAAAGTAAAAAAAAAAAAAAAATGACATCCTAAAATTTGCAGGAAAATAGATTGATTTTGATAATATCCACCTGAGATTGGGATCACAAGCCCAGAAAGATAAGCACAGGATGTACTCACTCATTAGTAGACTTTAGACAAAAAGCAAAGAACACCCAAGCTGCAAACCACAACCCCTGAAAACCTTTGGATCAGAAGAAACTTAAGAGAGATATCCAGGGATTCCTAAGAAGAGAAAATAGAGAAAATCTTTCTAGCTTATTGGGAGCATAAGCGGCTGCAACCAAGAATGTGTGGGAACAAATCATGAGAGAAGGAGATGATTGAGTGAGAGGAGCAACAGGGAGGGAGAGAAAAAAAAGAGATGGAGATCCTAATAAAGGAAGCCAATGTGGGGGTTGGAAAAAGACTGGGTGCTAGGGAAACCTCCAAGAATTCACAGAATTCCCTGTCTAGGTCTCCAACCAATAGTGAAGGTGTTGCCTAGACAGAACTTTCCCTATAATCAAATGAATGGCCACCCAAAGTGCCATCACAGAACCTAATCCAACAATGAATAGAGGTAGAGGAAGAGATTCATGGCTGAGCGCTGGGCTGAGCTTCTTGACAAGCTGAGAGCAGAGAAGGAGAGTCTATATGAGCAAGGGGATAGGGCTTATGAGGAAAATTCCCACAGTGATGGTTGGCTGAAGCTCTGGGGAGCTCATTGAATCAAGAACAGCCACTGGGGAACCTTTAAGAAAAGGCACTAGGCCCTCCAAGGATAGGCAGCTGTCCACTGATATGGGTAGTATGTGGAGCCTCAAGTGGAGGGATCAGACTGTGTATCTATGTGTGGACTGACACTTTGGAGTTCATTCTCTCTAGAGGAACACCTAACCCAGTCGTGACATTAGGATGAGGAAATCAGACTTGCCTGGAGTGGATGCTAAGCTGATCCACCTTGGGTCTTCTTGCCCTTTTTAGGGAGGTTATGGGGGGATGGGGAGGAGGGTGGCTGAAGGCTGACTGGAGGGATTAGGAGGGGGAAGGGAGGGAGAACAAGGGGATACATGGAAAAATAAAAGGCCTTTGTTTTATAAAAGAAATATAGTCAGAAAAAACTTTGTTCTCAAAGATCCAGAATCTCTACCTAATAGTGAATTCCATTAGTATTCTATCCCTGATCCCCATATTACTTCTATAGCATTTTTTTTAACTTAGTTGAATGAAGACTTCTAGGTTAAACAAAACTACAAAAGGGGCCAACATTATAGGACCTTATGAGAGTCTTCAACCACTCACAGTGTCTTTATGACCCCCTAAAACCTCCACTTCAGTTATTATATATTATTGCCCTAACTTATCCTCAACACTAACATTCACTCTATGAATTCCCATATCAGTATCTCACCCTCTAATTGATTTAGACATAGTTGTTAAGTTTATTCTAAACACATCAAGCCTGTCTATTCAATTATGTGATCAGGCTGATTATTAAATTCTAAATATGCCCTTATTGGAGCCTTTCAAAGTTGTTGCCCCCCCCCCAAAAAAAATCTCCTGAAGTTACTCTAACAGTTATTCTCTTCTTGGTTCTCTTCATCAACGATCCATTTCCCCTTCAGTCACTTTTTTTTTACCCAAGCACCTTCATGACTTCCAATTCCAACCTGACCACTAGCCATTATATGATCCATATTTACCTTAGTAGAAGCTAACTGAGCTCCTTTTGACTTAGGTGAATCAGAACGTCAATGCTGAATATGCTTCTGTCCCATTCACACTATGTTTATAGCCAAATATACTAAACTATTATAATAAATTCTTTTTTGCGAAACTCCCCACAATTCAAAATTATTTACTATGTATTTCACGGTCTAAACATTACTTTGAACCATCCCACTCTTCTGATTTCTATCATCCTGTCCACTCTTCTGATATGATCAGCTTGAGCATTTACAATGAAAAATTTTCTTTCATCACTGTTAGCTTTTTGTATATGATACATTGTAATTTCAATTTTCTTAGCCAACATTCTACCATACCTATAGAGATAAGTCTAACAAAAGAGTTATTTTGAGTAAATTTGTAGTAAATTATTGAGGTTTAAATCTTATTTCTGGGACTATAGGAGTTGAACCTATACCCAAGAATTCAAACATCTCTGTGCAAACCTTATGCCTTATCCTGTTCAACAAGGTCAGCTAATCAAACTATTGGGCCCACACCCAAAAACATTTATTTCAATCTTTCCAATACTAATTAATCCACTAACCTTACTTATCATCTACTCTAGTATTTTTTTCAAAATCTACAGTCGAAAACTGGATCTGCTAGGAGTGGAGACTGAACTAAGCAATATTGGGTCAGTGGGATGATGGGACTGTCTGCAGCCTGCCCAGAGAGGGGATGGGGAGTTGTGGAGAAGAAAGAATGACCTGATGTGGTGGGAGGGGGAAGGGACCTTGAATAAGGATATACAAGGATAGAAAGTGTGACTTCTTTGTTAATAATAATAATAATAATAATAATAATAATAATAATAATAAAACAAAATCTAAAGTCACATTACTTAAGTTCCAATCTCCTAATATGAACTGAATTAGAAATAAACCTATCAGCTATTATCTCTCTGCTCACTGGCAAATCAAGTCTATAATCTCCAGAAGCAGCAATAAAATGCTTTCCAACACAAGCAACAAACTCAATAATTTTTGTTTCATTATTCTTTTACATATGTCTGGCTTATTCTTCCTCACTTACTATTTCCCCTGTAACCAACATTAAAATGTTTAATCATCAGACAAATACAAAACGAAACAACACAATACCTCATGTTCCCTCCTTAGTCATCTTAAGGACTTTAAACCTCTCTCGCCTGCCAATTGGTTCTGTAATCTAGAAGCTTAGTATACAAAGCAAACCTATAAAGTTTAACATCTGCTATCTAAGGACTGTAAGACTTCATCTCACATCTACTGAGTGTAAATCCATTACTTTTATAAGGCTAAGTTCTCTCCTAGACTCACACTAATTAAATCCATGACTAAAAATTTAGTTAATAGTTAAATACTCTGTCATTGACTTCAATCTGTGGCTCCTTTTTTTTCTCCTTATTTTTTTTTTTATTTAAATGCAACCATTTCATTGCATTGGAGGATAGGGCTTCAACATATGACTTTTGGAGGGAAATATCATGTGTCCATGGTCTTCCTAAAGTAATGCCTTTCTGTAAAATGGTGGCTGCTTATTAGGTACTGCTATTCAAATACAGGGTGTTGTATTTTCATGTAGTTTTGTATTGTCATCTCTCTACTTCTCGGTATCAGGATTAGTCTTTTCTTGTCATTATTATCCCAAGCATGTGCATATACTCAAATCACCAAAAAGAAAATGTTCCTTTTGGATTCTAGATTGAAGGGTGTTCCTCACTGCATCAGAGCCCGTGGATTCTTCCATATTGTATCATTGATGCTGTTGCTCATTTCCTGTGACTATGACTGCTAATGCAGCAACCAAAAACCTGTGAGCTTTGCTAGTGAATCACTTTAAGAAAGTCAGTCTCCTAGATAAGGCCATGCCTGTGGGTGATTGACTTAAGTACAGAGTCATGTAAAACAATAGAAGCCAAGAATGGTAGCTGCCACAAGTGGCAGAGTGATATTCCTAGAGCATGCTGTCACCTTGCTTGTGAGGCGGCATTGTATCCAAGCTCTGCTGCTGTGTAGGTACAAGCCTTCCTGTCTTAGTTTCTCATCTGTATAGCATTGTTGAAGCATATAATCTCCAAAGTTCCTTCCAGGCTCCAAATCTATAAATTTAATGCTAGCCTGCTTTGCATATGTTCATTTCATGAAGAATGAGAGTTCTCTGAACTTGAGCAATGAAAGGATTTATGAACCCGGGATTAGTAGAAGGATGACTGTTCCTCAAATGGACAGTTATTCCTTTGTTTTGCATAACCAACATGGAATTCATTGCTGATATTTAATCACCAGCATCTGCCCGATAAGTGGATTTGTTATTTGCTTTCTTTCTTCCCAAGCCATAGCAAGGAACAGTTACCCCATGGGGAAGAAAGGGGAAATACTTTGGGGCATTGAGAGTATTTCAACTAATAGAAGTTTTGGCAAATCATGAAAGAAATGAAGTAAGTTATGGTTTTGGGCTTTATAATGTTGATAGGATCTCTTCAGAGGAGAAACTTATGTACAACACAAACAGAAGCTATTGTATAGCACACTAAAATTCTTTTGTTTTGTTAGAAGGCTTATTAGTGAATATTTATATATTATGTATGTATGTATGTGTATATATATAAATCAGTCACATAGCTGGACAGGACTAGGGCAGTGTCATGGTTGAATGAGACATGTATTTGTACATTGGGATCCCTGAGGGTAGTGCCATTTGCGATGGTTATGGACCCATTATGTGGAAGAAGAATTTTGCTGGGGTTGGCCTTGGAGGTTTCATATTTTGGCCAGAGTTTCTGTTCTTTCTCAGTTTCTAGGCTGCTGATACAATGTGATAGGCTAGCTTCATGTTCCTTTCATCACACCTGCCTTACTATGATGTATTGCGTTGATTGTATTTCCTTAGAGACTTTATGCCAAAATAAGCACGTTCTTTCTTGCTTCTGTCAGGGTTATTTTTATCACAGTAACAGAAATTAACTAATATAGACAGGAAGCTTAGAACAATAGATGATATAAAGTGATAATAGGATGTGATCTTATAGTATAAGCCTTTTCTTTGTTGAAAAAATACTAAGAGCCAAATGAAGTTTTAAACACTTGTATAATATATAATCCAGGAACTCTGAACCTAATGTCCAATCCACTGCAACATGCAAATATGTGTGTGCACACATGTGCATGTTTGTTTACGTGTACATATGTGTATATTCATGTGTGTTTAAGTGTGTGTGTGTACATGTATACCTGTGTGTATGTGAATGTGTGCTGAGAGTATATGCTTGTGTGTAAACATGTCTGTGTGTTCCTTTGCTCATGCACACATTAGTGAGAACAACTGTAAACACATGTCTACATGTGTGAGAATACATTTGTGTATGAACATTTGGATATTTGTGTGTAACTCTATATGTGTGTACATCTATTAGCACTTTCTATCTGAACAGACATCAGAAGAATTTAAGATTCTGCCTGTGTTGTCAGATTAAGTACTTGATATCACATTGTAATACAGCTTCATGGCAAAGCCTGCATATAATTTCCAGGGGTAGAAAAAAAAAAAAGAAAAACAGGAAATAAGGCCCTCAGTACTCCAGGCTATGTCCCTACTCTACTGGAAAACCCTTATTCTGGTATGCACTTGTTTAGATGAAAGGATATATTTTAGAAATGTGTAGAATAGTGGGTTATATAGACTTGGAGAAAGTTCTAGCATGTCCCCAGTGCTAAGTGTTTATGAGAGGAATGCATAAATGAATAGCAAATGTATCTTGGGAATAGAAACTTGCAAGACTCTGTGGCTCATTTGCATTTTGATATAATTTTTTCTGGTTTTAGATCTTAGAGAGGTTCATTCTGGGATAATTTCTATTCCCAAGGTAAAAATGATTCCCTCTAGTCTTTGCTTGTGAGTGGACTCTTGGGCTGGCTCTGGGAACTGGATACTAATTTAGAGTTACATTGAGTATATTATAAAGAGACTTTGGAGGAAAAGCCAGTTGAGGGGGGACTCATCCTCATCCCATGCATAGTCCTGTAGTAAGACTGACAACCAGAAGACAGATTACTGGACAATAGTCACTGCAAAATGACCCCTGTTTCATCCTTTTATCTTTCCCTTGGGAATAAAGAGTAGTTGAAAAGGAAGGTATGAGGCAGGCCAGGCTAGCTAAGGGGGAATGGATATGAGGCAGCATCCACTTCTGCTTACTCACATTTGTTTGTCTTATGGACATGTATTTGAGCAACGAACAAGACATTTGCTAGCTACATGTCAAACAGCCTCAGTATTCATTTGGTATCAAGCTAGGCTTTACTAAATCATTTGTGTCTCCAGAGGATTGGAATTATTATTTTTTTACGAGTTTATTATCTGTCATTATTAGCCTAATTTTTTTATTATGAATAAAGTCATATTTTTTATGCATGTATCCCCTTGTTCAGGCTCCCTTCCCCAAGAGGATTGGAATTATTAAATATCTAGCATTATCAAATGGACCACTGAGCATGTTCTGGGCAGGCAAAACTTATAGAAACCTTGAAGAAAATGGTAGAGGATAAGACAGAGTTGGCATGTTTAAATGAAAGGACTTGTTGTCCATACGGACTAAGAATACTTCTCTTAATGAACCTCTGTGTGCCAAGTCTATCTGTTAGGTGGCTAGTCCCAAGGCTTCAGGGTTGTATAGGAAGCATCACCCTGGAAGGAGATGACTCTTACAGATATCTGAGAATGGGAGTTCTGAAGTCTGGGAAGCCAAGGTTTGTATTTTCAAATCCCTGTGCCCTTGGTAAAGTTGCTTAACTCTCTCAATTTCTTTCCTCACTTGTGAATGTGAATGCGATAATTTTACCATACATGCATAGCTTTTGGGAGATATTAGAATGTATTATGGCTTTTTACATTTTTCCTGGTTTTAGTAGCAAGGTAAAACTAGCTTTTCTATTTGAGTTCAGGAAAATTTTATTATTTTATTGCTCTGAAAGAGTGTTCTTAAGATAGAAAATATGGGATTTTTTTGTTGCCTTTCCTAAGAATATGATAGAATGTGGAATCTTAGTAGATTAGCATAGAAATTATTTCCAGTTCACTGTATATTCACAAGCTTTCATACTGGACTCCTTGAAGAATAGGTAATCCAACAATAATGTCTGATATCTTTTGTTTAAGAAAGGATTTTGATAATAAATTTAATGTTGTTACCATTAAGAACTCATATGTGATTATGTGAGCTTCATGCAGAGTGGGTCTAGATAGACAGCCAGTGTTGATCTACTTACTGTGTCTGCCTGGATGAGACTGCCCACAAGCCTCAATGTGCCACTGCCATGGAGTTCTGAATAAATTTAGCGCATGTTTAACAAATGTCCATGAAAGCTGAGACTCAGGGGCGTCAAAGAAGTTGACAAAGATCACAGATAGTAGCTGCAGAACAAAGCTGGGACTCTAACTCAGCTAATTTGAATCAAATCCCCATGATGTATCACCATTTCCCAACTAGAATGTTAGAGTTCAATGAGTCAGTCACACTGTACCCTCTGATGGTGGTATTCTGTTCTTCCTAGCTGCCACAGCAGGTGCTGGGAGATGGGTTGACTAACTCTGCGTCAGTCATTCAGGTTTTATTATTGTACATTTTTAAGGCTGTATGCAAGACTACTTGCAAAACAATCAGACAAGCAAACAAGAGTCTGGGTGCATTTAGAAAGCTGTAGGCATGAAGAAATTCACTGGAGAAAGATGGGAGCATTGTGAGGAGTACTCATCTCCAGTCTGCTATGGAGCCAGAGCCCATAACTTCCAGTTTTTCTGCAAGTCATCGATCTACCCTAATCACAGAAGACATGGGATTAAGCAACTCTTCCTGGGGAGCTCTCTTTTGGTCCCTGATGGTTTCTCTCACATTTATGAGGTAACATTTGGAAGACATCAAAGTGAGGGCGAATTACTTGGCAGATAAGTGAGGCAACACCCTGTTTTGGTGGGAAGTTGCTCAGAAATCAAGGAGGAACTTGGAAATGACAAGGACAGCTTTCTTTTGTTTTGTTTTGTTTTGTTTTGTTTTGTTTTTTTGGTCTTAATTATCTTGTCTAGTAAATGAGCTATGGTGTTTGAGGAAGCAGACTGGAATTTCATGGTGGGGAGAGTGGAGGAGCCAAGGTTGCTGACAGCACCATTAGAGACTTGCCAGTAGGTGTTTGTGAAACTGACATTGTCTGAATATGTCTCAAATGCTTATATTGAAGTTCTAACACATGTGATGGGACAATTCTTGGAGATGTGGCCTTTGGAGACAATTACATAGACTCATAAAAGTTGGATCCTCATAATCTTCTAGGACACTGATGGAGACACATCTTTGGGTTTATGAGGGCATTTCTAGAGTATTAACTGAGTGGAAATGAACTAATTGGAGTGTGGGTGGGCCAGCCTATGATCTGATAGAATTAAATAGAAAAAAGAGAGAAAGCCAGTGTACCATCATTCCACTTTTCCTGTGCCCTGGTCAGTTGTGTTGTGAGTTATTGTGCTCTGCCCTCCATACTGTGACATATTAAACTCTCAGAAACTGTGAACCAAAGAAAACCTCTCCTCACTTACATTGTTCTGTCAGACATTGTAGTCACAGGTATATAAATAGTCAATAAAAAAATTGGTTCCAGGAGTGGGGACACTACTGTGACAAAATCAAATATTGTGGTTCTTAGGCATTTGAATTTTGTGGGAGGAATTTGGGACAAATTGAAGATTCAGGTTAGTTAAAATCCTAGGATTCTGTAAGGCAAACATAATAAGGGTTTCTGATGGGAACTCAGAAGGTCAGAAAGCCAACAGGGATCAGGGCAATGAAGGTCAGCTTTAGGATATTTCACATGGGATTATAAATATTACTGGCAATTGGACTAGAGGCTGTTCATGTTGTATTCTGGTAAAGAGTGTATCTATATTTTGTTCATGTCCCAAAATTTTGAGAGAGGCTGAATTTAAAAGTATTGGACTAATTAATTTGTTAGTAGAAAGTTCAAGATACCATAGCATTGAAGGTGTGGCCTGATCATCACTACCTGCCTTATTCAGGTTACAGGAAGTATTGAAAGCAAACCAGAGGGAAAGGATTTGGAAAATTCACAGTCTGGTCAGAAAAGGAGAAAGTTGAAAGTTGCCAACAAGAAGAGTATGGATATTTGTATATCGGGGGGAAGGCTGAAATATTAGAGAGAGGAAGCACCACAGTCAATTCTCACCCAGCTGTCTTGCAATTTCCTCAGCCTCGCTCCTGGTCCCTGGTCACTTCTGCCTGTTCTCTCTGCATTTCTACAAGCCCTTATATACCCTATCCCATCCAGGTTAGGATTAAAGGCGTGTAGCCTTGAGCTCACAGAAACAGAAGAAGTTCTGTCTCTGAAGTTATGGGATCAAGGATGGAGGTCACCACTCCTGGCTTTCCCTGTGCTGGGATTAAAGGTGTGTGTGACTGACTCAGCTGTTTATCTTTGTATTTATGGTTTAAGAATTTCTTGAGCTGTCTGCCTAGGATTTGACTGTGTGCTTTCTCCCCAATATTCAGGTTTTATTAGATATATAATATATATCCACAGATATTCATGAAATTAATGTCAGTAAAAGATAAAGCACTTTGCAGTGAGATGATAAGGAAGATTCAGTGGTATTTTATTACTTGCCATGATCCCACTCATTGTAGGCTTTACAGTATAAGACTAAACTAATGTGAAAGACTAGTCCTTGAGAATAGGAAGATGCTGGTGTATTCCGTTCTGACATGGCTGCAGGTCACATTGGTGCAAAACTAAGTGCCATCACAAAAAGGTCCACCAGAGGACTTACTGCATTCCCTTTCCCTGTTTTGGTAAATGCAGGGAAGAAAAATCATTTGAATATACAGTATGATGATGGCTTCTGAAAACCAGAAAAGTACTCACAAGAAGAAAATCTGCTCTCACATTAATGTAGGACTTCTCCTTTCTAGAACTGTGGGAAAATGTTATTTAGAGTGGCTGGAGAGATGGCACAGTTGTTAAGAGTACTGGCTCTCTTCTAGAGAAGCCATGTTCAGTTCTAAGCACCCACATGGCAGCTCACTACCACCTGTCACTCTAGTCCCAGGGGATCTAAAGCACTCATGCAAATGTACATAAAAATAAAAGTTAATTTTAAAATGTTATTTTGGGTACTAAGCATATTGTGTTTTGCCATAACATCTAGAACTACAAAGATAGCACCCATGCTAAAACATATAAGACCCAAAAGGGAAAACCACAGAACTTCTAGAGCCACTTTCTTGGAATGTGGTAGAAATACTTCACCCAGCTCAATAATATAGTGTTCAGCATCATTATAAGGCAAACATTTCCAACATTCCAAAATCATGCCTAACATTGTAAAGAAGAGAAAGTGGAAGGCTCATTTAGTCTCCACCCCTATCACTTGAACAATGTCAAAGACCCACCTGTGTGATTTCTATCTCTAACACTTGGCCTGTGTTAATATCTGGTGCTAACAATATTCGTAACAACAGCTTCAGGATATGGAAAGATTTCATCTTCTAAGATGCTGTTTTAACAATGGAATACTACTCAGCAGTAAGAAAAAAATGAAATCTTAAAATTTATAGGCAAATGGATGGATTTAGAGAATATCCTTCTGAGCGAGGTATCTCAAACCCAGAAAGATAAGCAGGGGATGTACTAACTCATTAGTGAACTCTAAACAAAAAAGCGAAAAGCATGTCCAAGCTGTAAACCACAACAACTGAACAGCTTGTGATCTGAAATATCTTGGACTGACACCTTGGATCCCACTCCCTCTAGAGGAACACCTGACTCAGTCTTGATGTAGGAGGGAGAAAATTGGATCTGCCAGGAGTGGAGGCTGAACTGAGCAATATTTGGATCTTGGGACCTTCTGCCCATGCTGGGGAGGAGATGGAGAGATGTGGAGAAGAGAGAATGACCTGAGGGGATGGGAGGGGAAGGGACCTTGAATAAGGACATACAAGGATAGAAAATGTGACTTTATTCATAATAAAAAATTAAAAAAATGCTGTGTTACGTGCTTTAGGAGCATTGGTGAGCTCACCCCTTGACAGCTCATACCCAGCTATGCTCACCATTACATTCTCCTGTACCATTTCAGGAGCTTTCAATTGGAAGCCCCCTCCTCTGTTTTTTTCCCCATAAAAGCTCTTATTTTCAAAGTGGCCATTCCCAAGGCAAAATGAGATAATTTCATTGTTCACCATCTTCCTAGGGCTTTACATCTCTTCCTGTGAAATTTAATTTCTTTCCCAGGCCCCTATGATCCTTGACATTCCTTGAGTCCTTTAGCTCTAACTCCAGACATCCTGGATTCTTTGTGGTCTTTTTGAATTTCAGAGCATGTCTTACCTCTGTGTTTCCTATTCCTACCAGCTAGAATTTCCTGCTGTGTCTTAGCCGTTGGAACAGTCTGTAGAACGCTTTGTCTAGTCTAGAAAGAACAAAGAGATGATACTTTCTTATCTTTATTTTCTTCCATCAAATTGTGATTTTTTTTCCAGAGAGCAATCATTACCTAAGAAGATAAATGGGAACAAGACTAGATGAAATAATGAAATCTGATAGTATGAGTCTGAACTTAGCTGATAAGTGCTCAGTCTCATTTGACCTGTAAGAAGCAGTGTGAAATTCATCAGGAGAGAATATTGAAGTGTATTTCATGAGAGATATCCATAGCTGAGTCAGGTATTAGGTTCAATACTCCTTGTGAAGACTTTGCTAGTATGTGAAGGTGTTAACCAGTCACACAAAAGCTGTAATTGAATCATGTAATATATGTGTATATATGCAAGTGTATATAAATATATAGGTACACACATACATATGCATGCATACATACACACACATACTTTTTATTTGTCAGGGAGTTGTCTGAAACATACTGGTGATATGCAACATTTGCCTTTTCTTTAAAATCTTGGTGCTCAGAAGGGGAGGAGAGATGAATTTATTTCATAATATTCTCTATCTTGACTGCTTCAGTCTGCGTTTTCCTTCACTCACAGGATAGATGAGATAAAACACGACAAGCATATGTGAAGTGGAAAGGGAGCCAGAAAACTGAGCTGAGTGAAGGCCCTTTCTTGTTTGCAAGCTTCTGAGAATTTACTGTGTTTTCCTTTTATCTACTGTGACTCTTGTTAGATATCCCAATGGAGCTCCAAGTATAATGATAAATGACGAAACTTTGGAATGGGTAATATGAAAGGAAACTGTCCAGCCTATATAGGCAATTCTAAACAATACTTGAGATGTGAGTATAAATGATATCACATTGTCGACAGTTTTATAGTTGGGTGGGTAGCACTCTGATCCAGAATTTTACAGATTCTCTTGATGTGCAATAAAGCATGGGCAACTTTCCACCCATGGAAAAATGTTTCTCAGAGGCTGCTTCTGTAGCCCCCTTCTTGTTCCTTCCATACTAAAAAGACCATATGAAACTTCTCACAAAAATATTCTAGATGACTTGATACTTAGGTTCATACCAAACTTTATAGATTCACCAGTTCTTTAAAACCAGTAATTTCATTGTTAAAGAGACAGAACAGGTTTAGGAGAGTCCTCTTGCTGTTCATACCCAAGATTTGTTATTTCTTCTACTCTTCCTAATGGAACTCCCATGGAGTAAGACAAATTCCAGTTTTGGTCTCCTTTCCTGCTCCTCAGCTGTAGAATGGATCACACTACTCCAGTTTCAGGGACTGTCCATGTGAGTGAAACACCCTATGACCCAAGTGAGTCAGTCAGAAATACTTTTAGTGAGTCAAGAGATATTTATAGAAGTCTCTGGACATAAGATATGTGAAAGTCATCAATGTTATTTTAAAAGTTTTGTTAGTGAGAGGTTCAAGCATGTATGAAAACCATTACAAGGAATACAACGATAGCTATAATAAAGACATGTAATGGGACTTGACTCTCACAGTAGAGAGTTATTACTAAATTTCTCAGAGGTGGAGATGCCAGGAGGGTCTTTTAGGCTTCCAAGAAGCTGGCAGGAGGAGTGATATCGAGAGACAGGAAAGCAGAGGCACAAAAGTCATGAAAACTACACAAAAGCACAAATTTGGCTATCACCATGTTTATTTTTTTCATCTTTACATAAGTTTTTTTAAACATATGCACCACTGTTCCCCCTCCCCACTTCACAGTCATCTCCCTGCTTTCCCCCAACCCATCCCCCCATTCATTCCTCAGAGAGGGTAAGGACTCCCTGAGGGAGTTAATGTAGCCTGTTATATCAAGTTGAGGTGGGACCAACCCCCCAGCTCCCCCTTTCAAGGCGGTACAAGGTGTTCCTTTCTAGTGAATGCCTTCCAAGAAGCCAGTTCATGCACTAGAAGTAAATTCTGGTCCCACTGCCAGAGGTCCCATAAAATGCCTATGCCATGCAGCTATCAGAGGGCCTAGTTTGTATCAGTGAGCTCCTAAGGTCCAGTTTCTGTGGGTTCCCTCCTCATGATCTTGACTGTATCCTTCATATAATCTCTACTCCCTCTCTTTGACTGGACTGGGAGCTAGACCCTCTGCATAGGTGTGGATATCTTCATCTTATTCTTTCAGTTGCTAGATGAAGGTTCTACAATGACAAATAGGGTGGTCATCAATTTGATTATAGGGAAAGATCAGTTTAGGCAAGGTCTCCACTATTTGCTTGGAGCCTTAGCCGAGGTCATCTTTGTGGGTTCTTGGGTATTTTCATATCAACAGGTTTCTGTCTATCCCCGCAATGGTTTCCTCTATCAAGGTATTGTTTTCATTGCTCTTCCTCTATGTCCCTCCCCCAACTCAACCATCTCGTTCCATCATCTTCTCTTTCCACCACATCTCTCCTCATCCCTGCTTTTGTCACAATTTACTTAGGAACTCTTTTCTGATTCCCCTTCCCAGGCAGGTCCATGGATGTCTCTCTTAGGTTCCTCCTTGTGTTCTTTATAAATTAAAGGGACTAGCAGGAGTCCGGGCTTCTCAAAACAGATTGACAGAGTCTTGGTAGAAATGCAAATGCATAGAACTCATGATCCCAAAGTTCTGAAGGTCAGGCACAACAATTTGTATTTTCAAATAAATAGCTTTTGTGATGAAACTTTTATGTATGTTTAATTTTGGATTAATCCTTAAGGCACTTTCCCCTTAAATATTGTGTCTTTACACATTCACAGTCCAAAAGAATTAGCTCAACTATGTTCATAGCAGCATTATTCATAATAGTAAGAATCTGGAAACAACCTAGATGCCCCTCAACTGAGGAATGGATTAACAAACTGTGGTACATCTACACAATGGAATACTACTCAGCAGTAAGAAAAAATGATATACTAAAATTTGCAGGCAAGTGGATGGATCTGGAGAATATCCTCCTGAGCGAAGTCTCACAAACCAAGAAGGAAAAGCAGAGAATGTACTCACTCATTAGTGGACTTTAAGCAAAAACATTCTTTTTTCATTGAAAGATGATGGATGAATAAAGTGATTTAAAACACACACACACACACACACACACACACACACACACACATCAAAACCTTCTGGTTTGACTGTAGAAGGGTTGCTTAGCAGAAATTTGTGGTAGCCATAGTGTATCTGTGGGCATTAGCTGCGACCTACTGTGCTTTCTTTATCTGTAGCTGAGCCTAACCTGGCTTGAGAAGCTTTAGATTTTATTTTTTATGTTTCATGTATTTTAGAGAAAAGAGAAGTTTTATTACTGTATGGGTTTTAAAAATCCATTCTGAATGTTTTGCTTTTTTATATAATGTTTGATATTGATTTTCAAAAAACAATAAAAATAGATTGTTTCAGTAAAAGAAAACGGAGAGTGTTATAAAAATATTATGTCTTTATGTAATTATGAATACATCTATGTGGCAGACAGTAGGCGCTCATAATTAAATGGATAAATTAAAGTATAATAAAGGGACACATATGAGAACAAATGAGGGAAGTGGTCATTCAGAGATTTGGAACCTTACAGTAGATGCTGTCTTTGTACTGCCAACAACTCATGGGAACTTACTGTCCAACTTCCTGCTGGCTGAGGCATATCTCTAGAGGCTATGGTTCTACTAGGCAGACTTCACTAATACGACATGTGTAAAACTATTTAGAAAAAAGTGCATAGCAAACACAATTTTACAAAACAAGTCAAGGATGCCTCAAAGACCAAGAGAGAAACCCCTGGAACAATGCTATCTATATTGAATTATCTATACTAGAAAGAATTTCCTGCAATTATTAAAACATAACTTTACAAAATTTTAACTAGTCACAATCAATACTAATTCCCACATGCAAGCCTCACCTGTCATGTGTGACCATCAGTTATACTAGTTTGCACTGTGACAACCTATGGGCTGTGTTTTTGGGTGTCGTGCCATTGTCAAGCTGACGGCTTTGTCACAGTTCTGGTTCTTGCTTTCTTGCCTTGATGGGTGGTTGTTGAATCACACTTTGAGTGGCATTTTTCTTTAGTTTGTATAAATGGAAGCTTTCACAATATAAGGTAGAAGCATCCATGGTAAGGGCTTTCTGGTGTTTAGAACCTGAGGTTCATGCTTTCACCAAGGCACATGAAGTTTCTTATATCCCCTGGTAGAGTTTCAGTGCATCAATTTACTGAAAAAAATTATTTTTGCTATCTTTTTGTTTTTATTCCTCCTTTTACTTCCCGTAGGTATTTTCTTCTTCAACACCTGTCATGCTAGGGAGGATTTGTTGCTTCCTCACTTGTATTTATCCAATACTTAAAATATCCTAAGTATAGCAGTGCGTCATATCAGTATATTATGTATCTTTATCCATCTACGAATAAAGGTGTCTACAAATACAGTAGTGGTAACTTAGTTTTTTTTTAAAATATGAAATTGTATTCAAAGAGTCTGGCACATAAGAATTTAGTAAATAAATGTTTAACTAAAAAGATTCAGAGGGATTAACTAAAAGGGTGAGAGAGAAAACAGAGAGGGAGTGAGGGAGGGAGAGAGAGAGAGAGAGAGAGAGAGAGAGAGAGAGAGAGAGAGAGAGAACCAAGTTCATTTCCAGTTGCCATTGAGTCCATGTATTCCTCTGCTTCCTATCCCAGGGGAGAGCTCAGGGCTCAGTTGCAGGTATAGCTGATGAGAAAAGCGGAGCTGAAGATTTTGCTTTATCCAGTCACTACATTTCTTTGATCATCTACATTCTCACTTTCTTGTTTAGGGAAGGTTCCTCTTCTAACTCCATCTGTACATCACTGGATCCTGTGGCCCCTTCAGAGGAACCTTTGATCACACTGTCCAGAAGGCCTCTCCTTTCTCTTTTTGGGCTGTTATAAAAATGACTCATTCATCACCTGCCAGCTTATCATTCTTCCAATTGTATATTTGTCAATTGTCTATTTCTTCAATGAACATTCAAGCTGGAATGTCCAAAGACTGTTTGCATTCTGTTAGCTATTTATTCTATAGTGTCTAGACCAGAGCCTGGCAATACACCTCAGCTTTTATCCATGTGTGCGATGGGGAGAGGAGCCGTGTAAAGCTGATTGGCCTCCTCATGGACTGAGGGTTCCGTGCTGGCTGTATGTCACGTCCTGTGCATCTAAGTAATGATAGCATTAAATTGACTATTCTTCTGAATGACCTTGATTTTTCTTTGAATGAAATTAGGGAATTTATCAGAACACAGATTTACATATGCATGGTGCAGAATATAAAAGAATAATAAAATGACCTGTTAGGTGCTATTTATGAAAACATCAATTACAGTGATTAAGAAACAGATGTGCTCACTCTCCTTTTATAGGAGAGAAACTGTAGGAAACATCAAGGGAGGAGTAAATGACCTTTAGTGGACCTCAATATGTTTGAAGAACATACAGTGACCCAGAACAGAGTTTACTGGGTCCATAGACCCATATGGGCTATCTGGGATGAAAATAGAGGATTATTATCTATGTGCCAAATCAGTTCAGGTTTGTTGACAAACTTCAGCCTTTCTTTGTACAATAGGAGTTTAGTCTTTTGGGATTACTGTGCTTTCAGTAAGAAGATCCAAGTCACTTGTGTTCTTTGGATAGTTTTAGTTAGATGGAGAAGGCGACTTTGCAGACAGGTTTATTCTGTTTTATAAAGAATACTCTCATAATTTCTTCTGCAAGAAGGCACGTGATGAAACTGCTTAGATTGCAGCCACTTATCTATAGCTTCCCATGTGACCCACTGAGGAGAACTCAAAGTCTTTGCAATGGAAAGGCAATGAGAGAGAAATAAATGAATATCAGTTATGTCTTTAAAACTGTTTTAGGCAGATTTACCCAAGGGCTTCCTATATTTCTCTTTGTTGGCAGACTCTGGTGCCTGATTAATATCAGTAATTGCAGTCCTTAAAGGCTATTTAGTTAATTAGTAATTAATTAAATTAAGTTTTGGCTTCTTGAGTTACTTCTTTTTTGATCCACATATTTTTATAGATAGCTGGAATAATGCCATTCTCCATAAAACGGCTCTGGGACACAGGGAAAAAAATGCAGTTTGGAGTTGGAGAAGTAGCTTGGTATGCCACTATTACTGTATCAAGCTATGCAAATGCCTCATTCCTAGTCTCTTATGCCCAAAGACTTTCTCCACATAATGGGATGGATGGAATATGCTTTACAAAGTATTGCTGGAAGAGGTGAAATTATGTGAGGAGTGTTGGAACAGTACTTTTGAAGGGCTCCTGTTCCCTTTTTCTAATGGAGAAGTATTGAAATTGTGTGGGAAAAGAGCAGATGTAAGCCAAAGGTTCAGGTTCTCTGGTTGGACACCAGAAGCCACCTTTTGCTTATGGACAGAAAAGGGAGGAAAGAGGAGGTAGGGCTAGGGATGGAGATCATGTTCAAACACTTCCTCTCTTGGCATGCTACACTTTGGGCCTCTGTCCAGGCCTTAATCTCTCTGAACTCCACCCATCAGCTGGGTTTCCAGGCAACTCTCAGCTTCTTGGAATGCTGAGTGCCTGGATTTGAGCAGGGGAAAATAAACTCTAGACAAAATGAGGATGAAAACCAATTCTGAGACACTATACCCTGGGGTGAAGTGGACCTTCTTTGAGCTGCAGCCTTGCAAAGGCTGGTCCTTCTTCACCTGTGGGATTTGGATACAATCAGAAGAGTTGAAATTCATAACTCACAAACAGAGCATAATGACCATTGTTTTGCTTTCAGAATGAACCATTTCTTCCCCCTGTGAAACTTTCAGATTGACTGTCTAAGCCATTTTTGTCACAGGGCTTCTTAATTGTGTGCAGGGCAGGTTTCTAGGAGCCACAGGGTCCTCTCTACCTATGGTGGGAAATACAGTCAGGGAAAATGATGGTTCTTATTAAATTATAAGCATTTTCATCTTGGATGCATTTCAGAAGATTATACTCCAGATGTTTGTCTGGAATCTCCCCTGGCCACCTGCATGCTCATTGCCTCTGGGGTTATGTCCTTGTATAGTGGATGCTCTTGTTTGCCTCCCTATAGCATTGAATTTGATCTTAATTCATCAGTATATCATGGAGGATGATTGCCTCACTGCTGAGACTTTTAACTTCAGATAGTGTCTAGTACATAATAACCCAATTTCCTCTGTTAGACAGAAGTTTCATGAGTACAGGCTTTTATCTTGCTCATTTTAATGTTTCTCCAGTAAATTGATAAATCTATAGATAGAAGAATTTCATTTTGTGTCATCTGTTATATTTATTTTTTTCCTTTTTATATTATGAATAAAGTCTCATTTTTTTATTCATGTATCCACTTGTTCAAGCTCTCATCCCCCACCTGCCCCTCCCAGTCACTCTCTCTTCTCTCCAACTATTTATCTCCTCCCCAGCAAGGGCAGGAGGTCCCAAGGTCCCAAGATGGCTTAGTTCAGCATCCACTCTAGGCAGATCCGCTTTCCTCACCCTAACATCAAGACTGAGTCAGGTGTTCCCCTGGAGGAAATGGGCTCCAAGGTGCCAGTCCAGGGTGTTTCAGATCCCAAGCTGTTCAGTGGTTGTGGTTTACAGGTTGGAAATGCTTTGCTTTTTGTTTAAAGTCCACTAATGAGTAAATACATTCCCTGCTTATCTTTCTGGGTTTGTGATACCACGCTCAGGAGGATATTCTTCATATACATCTATTTGCCTGCAAATTTTAGGATATCATTTTTTCTTATTGCTGAGTAGTACTCCATTGTGTAGATGTACCACAGTTTGTTAAACCATTCTCCAGTTGAGGGGCATCTAGGTTGTTTCCAGGTGCTTGCTATTATGAATAATGCTCCTATGAACATAGATGAGCTAATGCCTTTGGAATGTGAATGTGCATCTTTAGGGTATATGCCCAGTAATGGTATTACTGGGTCCTTGGGGAGATTGATTCCCACTTTTCTGAGAAACTGCTAGAATGCATTCCAGAGTGGCTGAACCAACTTACACTCCCACCAACAATGGAGGAGTGTTCCCCTTGCTCTTCAACCTCTCCAGCATAGGCTGTCATCTGTGTCTTTATCTTAGCCAAGCTGACAGGTGTAAGGTGGTATCTCAAAGTTGTTTCGATTTGCATTTCTCTGATGGGTAAAGATGTCGAGCACTTTTTTAAGTGACTTTCAGCCTTTTGCAATTCTGCTGAGAATTTCCTTTTTAGTTCTGAACCCCATTTTTTGATTGGGTTATTCAAGGTTTTGGGCCCTAGTTTCTTGAGTTCTATATATATTTCAGAGGCCAGTCCTCTGTCAATTGTAGGGCTGGTGAAAATATTTTTCCATTCTGTAGGCTGTTCTTTTGCCTTATTGACTGTGTCCTTGGCTTTATAGAAGCTTCTCAGTTTCAGGAGGTCCCAGTTATTGATTGTTGTTCTTAGTGTCTGTGCTACTGGTATTATATTTAGGAAGTGGTCGCCTGTGCCAATTCACAGAAGTGTATTTCCCACTTTCTTTTCTATCAAGTTCAAAGTGGCTGGGTTTATGTTGAGGTCTTTGATCCACTTGGATTTGAGTTTTGTGCAGGGTGATAGGCTTAGATCTATTTCCATTTTTCTTCATACTACAATTCAGATATTCCAACACCATTTGTTGAAGATACTATCTTTTTCCATTGAATATTTTGGGCCTCTTTGTCAATGATCAGGTGTTCATAGGTTTTTGGGTTAATTTCTGGATCCTCAATTCAATTCTATTTATCCAAAAGTCTGTTTTTATGCCAGTACCAGGCTGTTTTTATTACTGTAGCTCTATAATATAACTTAAAGTCTGGAATGATGATGCCTCCTGAGGTTCTTTTGTTGAACAAAATTGTTTTGACAATTTTGGCTTTCCTGTTATTCCATATGAAATTGAGTATTGTTCTTTCAAGATATGTAAAAAATTCTGTTGGGATTTTGATGGGATTTGAATTGAATCTGTAGACTGCTTTTGGTAAGATTGCCATTTTTACTATGTTGATCCTACCTATCCGGGAACATGGGAGATCTTTCCATTTTCTGATATCCTCTTCAATTTCTTTCTTCAGTGATTTAAAGTTTTTTTTTTTTCAAATAGATCTGTTACTTCTTTGGTTATAGTTACTCCAAAGTATTTAATGCTATTTGCAGCTATTATAAAGGGTGATATTTCCCTTATTTCTTTTCAGACCATTTTATCTTTAGTGTATAGGAGGGCTACTGATTTCTTTGAGTTAGTCTTGTATCCTGATATATTGCTGAAGGTGTTTATCAGCTGTAGAAGTTCCCTAGTAGAATTTTGTGGATTACTTATGTATACAATCATATCATCTGCAAATATAGTTTCACTTCTTCTTTTCCAATTTGTATCCTTTTAATCTCCTTTCATTCTCTTATTGCTTTAGCTAAAACTTTGAGAACTATATTGAATAGGTAAGGGGAGAGAGGACATCCTTGTCTAGTTCCTGATTTTAGTGGGATTGCTTTGAGTTTTTCTCTATTCAGTTTGATGTTGGTTGTCAGCTTCTTGTAAATTGCCTTTATTATATTGTATACTTTCCCTGTATTCCTGATCTCTCCAGGACTTTTATCATAAACGAGTGTTGGATATTGTCAAAGGCTTTTTCAGCATCTAACAATATGATTATGTTTTTTTCCCTTCAGTTTGTTTATATGATAGATAACCTTTATGGTCTTTTGTATATTGAACCATCCCTGCATTTCTGGGATGAAGCTTACTTGATCATGGTGGATGACATTTTTTATTTGTTGTTGTATTTGGTTTGCCAGAATTTTGTTAAGAATTTTAGCATCAATATTCATGAGGGAAATTTGTCTGTAATTCTCTTTCTTTCTTGTGTCTTTGAGTAGCTTGGGTATTAGGGTAATTGTGGCCTCAGAAAAAGAGTTTGACAATATTCCTTCAGTTCCTACTGTGTGAAATAGTTTGAGGAGTATTGGTAACAGTTCTTCTTTGAATGTCTGGTAGAATTCTGACTGAAACCATCTGGACCTGGTCTTTTTTGGGGGGGAGGCTTTTAATGACAGCTTCAATTTCCTTTTGGGTTATAGGTCTGTTTAGACATTTAATCTCATTTTCATTTAATTTTGGTAAGTGGTATCTGTCCAGTAAGCTGTCCATTTTTTCTAGGTTCTCCATTTTTGCCTTGGTGTTTGCCTGGAACTGGAACTACAGACAGTTGTTAGCTGCCATGTGGGTGCTGGGAATTGAACCCGGGTCCTCTGGAAGAGCAGACGGTGCTCTTAACCAATGAGCCATCTCTTCAGCCCCTAGGTTCTCCATTTTTGTGGAGTATATATTTTCAAAATATGACCTGAGAATTTTCTGGATTTCCTGGAGGTCTGTTTTTTTTCATTTCTGGTTTTGTCGATTTGGATACTCTCTCTGCTTTTTGGCTAATTTGGATAAGGGTTGTTTTCTATTTTGTTGACTTTCTCAAAGAACCAACTCTTTGATTCCTTTTTTTTCTTGTTTTTTATTATTAATAAAGTCTCATTTTTTTTATCCATGTATACCCTTGTTCAAACTCCCTCCTGCCCCTACAAGTCACTCGTCTCCCCATCTCCTTATCTCCTCCCTGGCAAGGACAGTAGATCCCAAGGTCCCAAGGTTGTTTAGTTCAGCATCTACTCCAGGCAAATCCACTTTCCTCATCCCCACATCAAGACTGGCTCAAGTGTTCCTCTGGTGGGAATGGGGTCCAAAGTGCCAGTTCAAGGTGCTTCAGATGCCAAGCTATTCAGGATTTGTGGTTTGTAGCTTGGATATGCTTTGCTTTTAGTTTAAAGCCCACTAGTGAGTGACTACATACCCTGCTTATCTTTCTGAAATTGTGAAACATCACTTGTTGATTTCAGCTCTAAGTTTGGTTATTTCTTGCCACTGATTCCTTCTAGGTGAGTTTGCTTCTAATTGTTCTAAGACTTTCATCTGTGCTGATATTTCTCTTGTGTGGGATTTCTCAACTCTTTTCATGTAGGCATCTACTGCTATGAATTTTCCTCTTAAGACTGTTTTCATTGTATCTTATAAGTTTGGGTACATTGAGGATTCATTTTCATTAAATTCTAGGAAGTCTTTGATTTCCTTTTAATTTCTTCTTTGGCCCAGAGATGGTTCAGTTGTGTGATGTTTAGTTTTCATGAGTTGGTAGATTTTTGATGTTGTTGAACTCTAACTTTAGGCCCTGATGGTCTGATATGTTACAAGGGATTATTTCCATTTTTTATATCTATTGATATTTGCTTTATTAACAATTATTTTTCAATTTTAGAGAAAGTTCCTTGTGGTGCTGACAAATACGTATATTCCTTTGAGTTTGGGTGGAAGCGTCTATAAGTATCTATTAAATCCATTTGCATTATAACCTCTCTTAGACTCCTTATTTCTCTGTTGAGTCTCTGTCTGGTTGACCTATCCAAGGGTGAAAGTGGGGTATTGAAGTCTCTCACTTTTAGGGTATTAGAATTAATGTGGGATTTGAGCTTTAGTAATGTTTCTTTTACACAAATAGGTGCCCTAATATTAGAAGCACAAATATTCAGGATTGAAATCTCCTCTTGATCAATTTTTCCTGATATGAATAAGTAATGTCCATCCTGGTCTCTTTTAATTGATTTCAGTTTGAAGTCTACTAGGATGGCAACACCATCTTCTTTCTTAGGGCCATTTGATTAGAAAATCTTTTCCCAACCCTTTACTCTGAGCCTGTGTCTGCCTTTAAGGTTGAGGTGTGTTTCTTGTATGGCTTCTGTTTTTGTATCCATCATGTTAGTATGTGTTTTTTTATAGTTGAATTGAGTCTATTGATATTAGGGGATATTAGTGACCACTGATTGATACTTCCTGTTATTTTTGGTGGTAGCTTTTCTGTATTTCCTTTCTCTGGGCTTATCTTCTGTGGAATTATTCATTGTTTGTGGTTTCATTATCCATTGTTTGTGGGTGTATCTGGGATCTTTAGGCTGGAGTTTTCCCTCTAATGGTTTCTGAAGTGCCGGATTTGTAGATAGGTATTGTTTAAGTCTGAATTTGTCATGAAATATCTTGTTTACTCCATCTATGGTGATTTATAGTTTTTCTGGGTACAGTAATCTAGGTTGACAGCCATGCTTTTTAGTGTCTGTATAACTTCTGACCAAGACCTTCATTCTTTCATTGTTTCCATTGTATATTCAGTTGTTATTCTGAAGGCTCTGCCTTTATACGTCAGTTGGCCATTTTCGTTTGCAGCTCTTAAAATTTTTTCTTTGTTCTGTATATTTTGTGGCTTGATTTATATGGCAAGCTGACTTTTTGGGCATCAAATCTATTTGGTGTTCTGTAAGCTTGTATGTTTATAGGCATTTCCTTTTTTAAGTTGGGAAAGTTTTCTTCCATGTTTTTATTGAATACATTATCTGTGCCTTTGAGCTGGGATTCTTCTTCTATTCCTATTATTCTCAAGTTAAGTCTTTTCATGGTGTCCCAAATTTTCTGAACATTTTGTGTTATGGCTTTTTTGGTTTTAGTGTTTTCTTTGACTGATGTATCTATTTTCACTATTGAGTCTTCCACTCCAGAGATTCTCTCTTCCATCTCTTGGATTCTGTTTGTTATATTTGTATCTGTAGTTCCAGCTCTTTTCTTCAGAATTTCTATTTCCACCTTTGCCTCTTTTTTTTGCCCTTTTTATTTCTTCTATTTCAATTTTTAGTTCCTGGAATGTTTCTTTCAGTTTTTGGTTTTCCTTTTCTTGGTTTTCTCTCAAGGATTTGTTCATCTCTTCCAATTTATTGTTTGTAATATCTTCTATTTCTTTAAGGGAATTTTTTAATATCCTATTTTAAGGCTTCTACAATCTTCATAAAGATGTTTTTACTGTTGTTTCTTTCTGTTTCCTCTTCATTACTCTGTTCAGGTCTTGGTATTGTAGAACCACCTGTGCTTTTTGGTGTTGCCTTGTTGTTCTTTATATTGTTATATGTATTCTTCCATTGTTGTCTGCCCATGACTTCAGTTGCTCATAATGAGTCAGCTCCTAGTCATTTGTAGCTAGAGAGGTTTCATGTCTCCTGTTTTGCTCTGAGGAAGGAGTCTGCTTGATCTCTGACTCTGCTCTGGACAAGGGTCTGAATTTCAAAGGCCTTATTCCTTCTCTGATGATGCAGTTCACCTGGAGGTAGGGTCCGGCCATGGGAGGTCCTTTCTTTTAGTGGTTGCTGGAGGGGGCCCCTCACAGCTCAAGCCTAAGGCCTGTATGCTAGCAAGAGTCTGAGATAACACCCTTGTGTGTGACCCCATCCCAGGAGAGGGATTCTCTGGATGGGCATCCCTGGAGCTGCAATCTGCTCACTTCTGAGTCTGCTCTGGACCTATCTGCTATATTTATTGGATTTTTTTTGGCATATCAATTCTTTGTAATTCCTATTTTTACTTAAGAAAAGAAAAATTGCAATTTGTAAGTAAGTAAGTAAAAACAGAAGCATGGGAAGGTTGACAGCTGGAGTTTCCAGTCAGAGGCAAGCTATTCCCTAGTGTAGACTGTAAGCATGGGTACAAGTGTTAAGAAAGCCTTGTTTGAGCTGGGCTACTCTGTTCTATGTCTTCTGTTTTTCCCCAAGTTCAGTGAAAAATTGTATGGTTTTCATAGATCTTGGGCCTTGGTGATCTGCTAACCAGGCCCTTGCTAAATGTCTAGCCAATTCTATGGCCCTGTCTCTGTTTTTCTTTCTGCAATTTGACTATTTTTTTTCTTGAATACTATGAAAATGACTTGTGTGCTGAGGTAGTCAGTTTGGTCCTCCATCTGTGGAGAAGTTAGGGTGTGGGAGGGCTTAGTGTTCTTACTTGATGTTCCTCTCAATGGTCCTGAGATGCCAAGATCACAACTTTCCTAGATAAATATTAATGTGTCATTCCTCCACATAACTACTGAATATTTAGCCTAATCAGTTACTTCATTCTTAGGAAGGCCTGTGACAGTTACTGTCTGCCATGATAAGACATTCCCTCTACTTTTTCCAAAATAAAGCAAGTGCAGTTAGTGAAAAGAACCAGAGATGTATAGTCAAAAGTATTAAGTTTTAATCTGAAAGCTGTCACTTACTGTGTTTTGCTAAACTTAAATTCTTTTCTCTTTTTTTTTTTTTGGTGTTGGTGGTTTTACACTGGAGTATATACAGCCACTAGGGAAAATGGAGTAGGGGTTTGGCCAGATCATTGTGACTATTGGAATCAGGTGACTTAGCTTTAAAAATTCCTTCCATCACATCCTAGCCATGTAATTTGGAAACATTCACATGGTCTTTTAAGTGTAAGCTTCCTACCAGGTAACAACAGATACTAAATTTAAAGAATTGTTGCAAGAATTAAAGGGACAAAATTAGATGCAAATAAAAAATGCTCAGCAAGATACCTAGCATCTGGTTAAACTCCAACAGATGTTAGGTATTATTATTTACATTCATATAGACCAGCTGTGCAACCTTCAGTGAGGGTATTAAATCCTAGTTTCAGGACTGTTAGCTGTGAGTCAGAGGAAATAAAACCCAGTCTCCCTGAGTTGCTGCTTTATCTACTTGACTATTCACTTTCTCTCCTTTAGAATTCAAGGTCTTACAGTCAGGACTGGTACCCAAGATTTGTTGAGCCAATAGTTATTGTATCCACATCTGTAATGGCTTAATAGACTTCTATCAGACCTTCCTTTCAGCCTTTGTTGCTGCTTTTCTCCTCATCTTTCATTTTGGACTCTGTATTCATTTGACTGCTTGCCAAATCTTTTGGTCATCAATTTAATTTTCTGGCCTTTCTCTAGCCTTTGTCTTTCTTATGTAGCAAAGAGCAGTGTTATCCTAGAACACACATGGGTGTCAAAAGCAGAATGAAAGCAGTAGAGACCTAAAATATTTATAGGTGGTGTTTATCTTCATAGAAGAGACTATGTCCTGCCCAATCGAGGAGTCAGAAGAAATCGAAGTACAATTAAATGAGGTTTGCAGATAGTATACATCATAAAGAAGCCTTTTGTAATTCTGAGGCAGTGACCTTTTTAGACTTACTGGTCAGTTTCTAGTTCGCTGGTTAATGGTTCTTTGAAAGGCCGATAAACTTAAATGTGGTTGGAAGTCATAAAAGGGAATGCTTTTCTGTGATAATATAATAATTACCCTTTTTGGTGAGTCTACCCCATTACCAAACCCCAGACCAAAACAAAACTCAAACCAATAGTTCTCTTGCTCTGAATTGCTGGTCACTGATCCTCGAGCTGTTGACAAATCAAAACTAGAAAAAAAAAATCATTTCTGACAATGAGAATTGGAAGAAGATTGTTCATTTCCTGGCACAAGGGAGGGGATAATTTGTTTTATTTCCAGGGAGTCTACTCTCAAAATTGTTTGGGAAGAACACAAAACTCATAAAATAACTTTCATAACATTTGGTGAAATCCATGACCTAACCAAAAAGTTTCTGGGTCTTTCTCATTCAAATGCCAGTTTGTGGAACCTAGCTTTAGAGATATCACTCCCTGGTGACTTCTTATTTGTATCTGCACATGTCATGAATCACTCAGACTGACCAGATTTGCATGTTAACTGCTTGATGAGGACAGAAATCTCCAGCTGGAGTAGCATGTGTATTCATCATAGAAGGTTAAGTGCTGCTCTTGTGTTGTCTGTTGCTAGGACACTGTAGCGACGTCAGACTCTCTGACCTGAATGGGATTATGGATATCCTGAGCCCTGGCTGTCATACTTCAGGGGTGAAGCCATCTTTTACCAACACTGTTGCATCTATTGCATTGATGTCTGGCTGTCTAAGTACGGTCCCCTCTGCTATCCAGAGCATGCAATACCATGTTTTTGAAGTCTTTCAGGTCACCAAAATGGACTGAAAAATTAAGACATACAAAGCTAAACTTTTCCCAGTTCTTCGTGAGTTAAAATAGAATCCATGAGTTCTGGCCTATTGAATGGTAGTTCTGAGGTAGAATGAGAACTTTATTTTGTTCTCATCTTTACAAAGGTGTTACTGGTTTGTTTCTCATAGTTCCTTTTTAGTTGTCTGATCTTCCTATGTTCCATTGGGTGTAACTGAATAGTGATCACTGGACATGTGTTTTCATATTAGTTGTTACAGTTGTATCCAAATTCAAAACTCTTTGCAGTCAGATAGGATTTATTAACCCCCTATCCCAAGTGCACTGCCTGATTATTGTTCCTGAGTATTTCTTCCCTGGAAACTGTTGTCATATTAGTTTAGGATGTATTAGGGACTCATATCTCTTTTGCCCTTAGATGTGATGGACTTCAGTTTACAACTCATATAGAATCTTGTATAAAGTACAAGATAAAGATACATCAATTAATCGACTGAGCAGCTACAGGGAGGTCTTTGATGTGTGACTCAGACTTTGCTGCAAATGATCTAAAAACCCTTGTGTTTTAAGCTATAATTGTTCTCAGACTCGAAGACCTCAGAACTGTGGCTCAGGTAGAGCGTGGCTGAGCCAGCTGAACTCTAGGCATTTGGTCACATCTGTGGGCACTGCATGTCTTTTCAATCTGAGGTTCAATGTTACAGACTTTGGAGGTTTCCTCTTCACGGGATGGGTCACTAAATCACCAGAGACTATGGGACTCCTCTGAAGATTTTGGCATATAACAGGTCCATTATGACTTCTGCCAGCATTCCATTGACTGAAGCAAGTCACACAGCCAGACCCAACATCAGTGGGACAGAAAGTACCTCACTTTAGTGGAAAATCTAGAGAAAAAGAGCAACAATGAGTACTTCTAACTACATGGAAGGAATTTAGAATAGGGAACACTGACGCAATGTACCTTGGCTACCAACCACTTTCATTCTGCATTATCATGGCCACGTTTTCCTCTTTTGCTTATTGTAGAGAAGGTTGGTATCCCGGTATCCAAGTCATTGCTCAGTCCATTCTTTTCTTTACTCATTCCCGTGCTTCTGGATCTAAACCCCCACATTTCATAGGACTCCTATAGCTTTTGTTTCCACATTTGATTCTTAGAAATATAACGAGCTCCCATCCAAGTACTACCCAGGCCTGACCCTGCTTAGCTTCCGAGATCAGATGAGATCGGGCGGGTTCAGGGTGGTATTGTTCCAGAGATTGAGATATACTCCAGTTGTTTTTCTTCTACTTATTCATGGATATGCTGTACTGTTCTTTTGCTTAAAGACTATTACTTTGCTTATATAGGTTTATCCATTTTTGTGCATCTTTATTTGGCTCAGCACATGATATCATGGTACCATTTATTGTGACTGAGGTTCCAGTTTTCTGTAATATGTCCCAAGCTAAGATAAAATGCTTAATCATGTGTGATAACCATGGTTTTAGGCATTTCTAGAAAATAGCTTCTTCAGAGTCTTTTAGAAAAGACTACAAGAAACAAAGATTTAACTTTTTCAGTGTTTCTGTAAGATTTCTTTTATTAAAGAAAGGTCAAAGGTATTTTATAATAAGCTTGACTAGTGAATTGTTTCACAGTATTAAACTCAGTTAGAATCCACTCACATGAGAGTGACTGGGAGGGGCGAGAGGGGGAAGGGGATTCATGGATAAAAAAATGAGACTTTATTCATAATGAAAAAGAAGGGAATATACATATGGTTTGAAAAAATGAAAAGAAAAAGAATGATGTAATTATATAATAATCTAAAAAATAAAATTAAAATGGAAGATTTGTTTGATCTCAGAAAAAAAAGAAATATAATGAGCTCATTTAATTTATTTGGAAAATGAACCACTGCTATTGTGACTCTTTCCAGCAGGAAACTAACTCCCTTTGCATATCAAACATATGTTTTTGCATGTGTGTTCTGTTCTTTTGTGACTTCTTTAAAGCCTGAATTATGTAGACTCATTCTCTTTAGCCATAATATCTACTGCAGTGTCCAACTCACAGAAGGAGTAACTCACACTAGTTGATGAAATGTCTTCTAATGAAACTAATATGTGGAATAGTTTTTACACCAACAAAAGCAATACACACATATACACAAACATATACATGCATGTATACAATGCCTATATTTTATCTTTTGCTGTGTAATGCTCTAAAGCTTAGAGGGATATTTACATGAACTAAGGGGACCCCAAAAGCAAGAGAAAATGAGATTAGAAAAGTATGGCTGCAAACCACAACCACTGAACAGCTTGGGATCTGAAACACCTTGAACTAACACCTTGGATGCCACTCCCTCTAGAGGAACACCTGAACCAGTCTTGATGTTGGGGTGAGGAAAGTGGATCTGCCTGGAGTGGATGCTGGACTAAGCCATATTGGGACCTTGGGACCTCTTGCCCTTGCTGGGGAGGAAATGGGGAGATGTGGAGAAGAGAGAGTGACTGGAGTGGGTGGGAGGGGGAAGGGACCTTGAACAAGGATATACATGGATAGAAAATGTGACTTTATTCATAATAAAAAAATAAAAAAGAAAAGTGTGGGCCATAGAAACAATTCAATAGTTAAAAGTGTTTACTACTTTTGCAGAAAAACTGGTTTTAATTCGCAGCACTCTATCGTGGTTCAGAATTGTTTGTACCTCCAGTTACCTCTGTGGGCTCCTGAATGCACAAGGAACAGAAGCACCCCTCCACCCCTAAGAAATAAAATAAAATAAATAAAAATAAAAGTAAAGTAGATGCGAGTGGGCCAAATATAGTTGCTCCTTACCTTCTGCATTATGATGACTATTAGTTACTTTTCTCTTTAATGTGAAAATGTTTTACAGAAGCAACTTAAGGAAGGATGAGTTTTTTGCAGCTTATAGTTTGAGAGGTTACCATGTATGTGGTTTGGAATGCATGGTGGAGTAAACAGCTCATGGTTGGAGCTGGGAGGGTGGGATGTGGTCAATATTGCATGGTGCGAAAAAGGAAGCAGAGTGCTTGGTCCAGAAATAAAGCCACCTTAAAATCCCTAAGATCTAGGGCCTATAATCATAAAGGCTACACAACCTCCCAAATAATAAATTAGTAGAGGAGTATGTGTTGGAACACACAAGCCAAATAGGCAACATTTCAAACCTATACCGTAAAATGCTAGTAAAGAATTGGTGTGTGTGTGTGTGTGTGTGTGTGTGTGTGTGTGTGTGTGTGATGTGTGGTGTGTTAAGGTACACAGGTGTGTAGGTAACTGTATCTGTACAGGCCAGAGGTAAATCTTGGGTGTCAATTCTCAGGGGCTATCCAGCTTGTTTTTTGGAACAGGGTCTCTCACTGCTCTGGTGCTTCCTGAACAGGCTAGGGTGGCCAGTGACCTCTGAGAATCCATCCTTCTCTGTCTGCTCAGCATTAGGTTTGTAAGCATATACCACTGGACCTGATATTTTTATTGCTTCTGGATATTGAACATCAGTCCTCATGCTTCATGGTAATCACTTTATTGATTTTGTCATCTCTATGGAATACCAAAGCACTGTGCTGGATGCATAGCAATGGTCTCAAGGCAAGCTCCTACAATCCTTTCCCCAAATGCTCATTATCTCAATGGAAAGTGTTGGAAGAACATATGTCAACTTCTATTGTATCAGTGAAATACACTTAACGCTTTGGTTCAAATTTAATATTGTTCCTATTATTAAATTAGAATTATTACCTGGAATGATAATAATGAAGTACTTAGCTCATTATAACACTCTCACTGAGTGGCCTGTCTTGATTAAGTCTCAGTAGTTCTCTTATCTATTATATTGTCCTACCCTTGGGTTGTTCTGTCTTGAATATTCTTCTAAAGAGCCTTGGCTATTTGTTCAGGTACCTTGTGTTCTCCAATAAAACTTCTCAGTGACCAGATTACTGCTGTATAAAACTCTCATTCAGCTTATGCAAGACTAATATGTAAAACATCTTTGAAGTTCCCACATCAATCTTAATAATCATTTTTACTTGTGAAAAGAATTAGCAATGGGTACTTGACAGGGAAGCTGGCTGGCTATTTAGTTTCTCTTAGCACTAACCATGGATGCAAAAGTCAGTGTTCTGCTGGAGGATTTGTTTTGATGATTACATACCTGTTGTATACACATTATAGGCCATAGAAGGAATGGTGTCATTGGAACAGAATCTCAAGTCTAGTCTTACAGATTTTATTATATGCTATTATTTTTTAAAGATTATTTTATTTTATTTTATTTTATATGTATAAATGTTTTATCAACATGTATGCATGTGCACCATGTTTATACAGTGCTTGAAGAGGTCAGAAGTGGGGCATTAGATACCATGGGATTTCTTTCTTAACTTCTTTCTGACCCAGAGCTAGTTCAATTGAGATATGTTCAGTTTCCATGAATTTGTAGGCTTTCTGTGATTTTTTGTTGCTGTTGAACTCTATCTTTAGACCATGATGGTCTGATATCATACAAGGAGTTATTCCCATTTTTTTGTATTTATTAATATTTGCTTTATGACCAAGTATGTGGTCAATTTTAGAGAAAATTCCATATGGTGCTGGGAAATAATGTATATTGCTTTTATTTGGGTGGAAGCTTTTGTATATATCTATTAAGTCCATTTATGTCATAATATCTGTAGATTCCATATTTCTCTGTTGAGTCTCTGTCTGGTTGACCTATCCAATGGTGAAAGTGGAGTATTGAAGTCTCCAATTATTAGTGTGTGGTGCTTGATGTGAGGTTTAAGCTTTAGTAGTGTATCTTTTATATATGTAGGTGCCCTTGTATTGGGAGCATAAATATTCAGGCCTGAGATTTCATGTTGGTGAATTTTTCCTAAGATGCATAAGTAATGTCTGTTCTGTTCTCTTTTGATTGATTTTAGTTTTAAGTCTATTTTGTTAGGTATTAGGATGGCTACATCAGTTTGTTGCTTAGGACCATTTGATTGGAAGGCCTTTTTGTAACCTTTTACTCTGAGCCTGTGTCTATCTTTGAAGTTGAGGTATGTCTCTTGTATGTAGCAGAAGGATGAATTCTGTTTATGTATCCATCATGTTAGGCTGTGTCTTTTTATAGGTGAATTGAGTCCATTGATATTAAGGCATATTAATAACCAGTGATTGTTATTTTCTGTTATTTTTGGTGGTAGCATGTGTGTGTTCCCCTTCTTTGGGTTTTTCTTCTGTGGGATTATCAGTTGTTTGTAGTTTCATGGGTGTATCTGGGTTTCTTAGGTTGGAGTTTTTCCTCTAGTGTTTTCTGAAGGACCAGATTTGTGGACAGGTATTATTTAAATCTGGTTTTGTCGTGAAATATCTTGTTTACTCCATCTATGGTTATTGATAGTTTTGCTTGGTATAGTAGTGTGGATTGGCAGCCATACTCTTTCAGTGTCTGTATAACATCTGACCAGGACTTTTTTGCTTTCACTGTTTCCATTGAATAATCTGGTGTTATTTTGATGGGTCTATCTTTATATGTAATTTGGTCTTTTTCCTTCACAGCTCTTAGTATTTTTGCCTTGTTCTGTAGGTTTAGTGGCTTGATTATTATGTGGCAAGCAGACTTTTTTTGGAGGTCTAGTCTACTTGATATTTTGTAAGCTCCTTTTATCTTGATTGTTATTTTCTTTTTGAGGTTGGCATAGTTTCTTCTATGAATTTGTTGAGTATATTTTCTATGTCGTTGAGCTGGTATTCTTCTCCTTTGATTCTGTTTAGTCTCAGGTTTGGTCTTTTCACAGTGTCCCAAATGTCTTGGATCTTTTCTTTTATGACTTTTTTTTGTTTTAGTGTTCTCTTTGACTGGTATATCTATTTACATTATTGAACCTTCCACTTCTGAGGTTCTATATTCCCTCTCTTGCATTCTATCTGTAGTTCTGGTTCATTTCTTCAGGTTTTCTATTTCCAGCATTGCCTTGATTTGTGCCTTCTTTATTGCTTATATTTTGATTTTTAATGTCAAGAATATTTCTTTCACCTGTTTGTTTTCTTTGTCTTTGTTTTGTTTATTTTCTTTCAGGGATTTGTTAATCTCTTTCATTTTTTTTTTGTTTGAATTTTCTTCTATTTCTTTAAGCAAATTTTTTATATTCTCTTTTAAGGTTTTTTTTAATCTTCATAAAGTTGTTTATGAGGTTGTTTCCTTCTTTTTTCTCTTCATTGCCATGCTCAGGTCTTGATGATGTAGAACTACTAGCTCTTCTGGTGGTGCCTTGTTCTTTATATTGTTATATGTATTCTTGCACTGGCATCTGTCCATTGCTTCCTCAGTTCACTCTTAGTCAGTATTATTTGGCTCTTAGTTGTCTGTGGGCCAGAGGGCTATGTATCTCTAGTTGTTGAAGAGGTCATTCTTCAGCTCTTAGTCAGCTGTGGGCCAAGAGCCTGTGGATCTCCAGTTGTCGGTGTCTGATGACACAATTTGCAGTTGAGGCGGGGTTTGGCCATGGGATATTTTTCCAGCTGGGTTTTTCTGGGGATTGTACTTGGAGGGGCTCTCCCAGCTGGCTTTGGTTTAGGGCAGAGCTGGGTGTGGGTGGGGTTTCAGGGGCTGTGTCTTGGAGTCAGGCCTCAGAGACTGATGAGTGGTCTGCACTTGACCTAGGGACCTGGGGTGGCACTTACCTCCTAGTTGGCTGTGTTCTAGGGTTAAAGGTTTCAGCTTTATAGAGATACTTTGACACTAGTAGGTGCTGCTACTCTGTAAGTGAAGGAACTTCCTGTTTAGGTTACTGGGGAAAGAGTTTAGTTGACTAATATTACCATAATACAATACCATCGGCTTAGGTGCCTGAAGGAACAAACATCTGTTTTCTAACAGTTCTGGAGGATGAATGTTCCAGCATATGGTGCCAGGAGGTTTGGTTCTGATGATGGCTCTCTATACTGGCTTGTTGCTGGTATACTCTTATGGTGCTCATGGAGGTTTTTATTTTTATAAGGGTATAAATCTCATTTGATCAGAGATACTGCCTTATGATGTCACTTAATTACTTCCTTGGTGTTATCTCCAAATACAGCCACATTGAAGATTAGGGATTTTTGGTATAGATTCTAAGGAGACACCATATGCACATCATAGTAGTAGACTACTTTAAGAATTGAATATAAACAGACTGGCATGCTGAATGAAAAGAGCCAGGGTCCCCAGAGAAAGAGGAAGGATAGAGGAAAAATAAGAGATGAAGGGATTCTAGGCGCTGGTAGCTATTAGGATACTGGGAATTTAGTTACAGTTTTGTGGCTAAGTAGGTATATAATTCCAGTGTGGCAATTTAATTGTGATATAGTTTCCTTAAACATATAAAGCTTTTTAAGGCTGAAAGCAAAAAGAATAAGAAGGAACTGGATGGCTATAAAATGTATAAAGGAAAAGGAGAAGAGGACCAGACCAGAAAGCAGCATCTATGAACATAAAGCAAGGCAGAGTAGACTTACATTTATTATAGAAAGTCTATTTGTTGAGTGTGTTAAAGTGTTAATTTCACTAAGCATATATTGTGTAATTGGCTGTTGGGTAGATATTGCTTTTGATTTTTATTGAGGCACAGTAAGGCAAATAGGTACACACTGAATAGTTAACTACTTTAAAATTCTCTAGGCCAGGGTCAGAGAGATAGAGCGTGGCTCAATTAGACTTCATAAGTCTAGAACCAAGGCTGGGCAAAGAAGGATCTGTTTCCAAGGTCATCCTGGTTGGAGGTAAGGTTTGGGTTTTTGTAGCTGTGGGACTCAAGTCCTTGTTTCTCTGGGGGCTGTTGGTAATCTCTCTAATGGCTCCTAGAAGCTCCCCTAGGTGTTAGACAAACGACTCACAACATAACGTTTTAACTCAAGGCTACCATGAAAACCAATCAATCCTATCAATATTTCTCTTTTTTTGGTATATCTTTCTGTCTCTTATTCTCTCCTTTTAGAAGGAGACTGATGTATCTGATTTGCCAAACAAATTTATGGTGATCTTTATTTTCATTAAAGTTGATTTGTTGGAGACTTAATCAAAAGACTGAAATATCATTATATTTCCAAATCATACCCACATGCAATGGAGGGCATTAGGCATGTTAACAGGGCTGTGGGATAGGAGGCAAGGATCTAAGGGGTTTTTTAAATTCTATCTTTCACAGATGCTTCTGCAAACCCCATAGATAATTGTCACACCAACCAACTGAGATCTATAGTATTATTTTAATTTTTGAGGTGTGGTTCTTAGGGCTGAAGTCATAACTTGACAATCTTATAATTTAGTTGAAACTCAAATGTGTTATATTTAAGTGCTTTGTTTTCTTTACAATACTGCTCTATCTCAGTAGGGTTTAGGGATGACAATATAATGTCCATTTAATTCATGGTCTAAATAGCTTTCTTTTTAATCTCCCAAAAGGTCAATAACAGTCACAAAAGCTTGCCTTATTTATTAAGTGCTTTGTATTTCCCAAGTTGGGTCACATGCATCATGTCATTTGACTTTCACAAGTAATAATAATAGCTTCAAAGAGAGTAAAGGATTTGTTCAGAACGTGCACTTAATTGCAGATGAAGAACACATTCCTTATGATCTTATCCAGTTCAACATCTCTTTTGCAACAGCAAGCCAAAACTATAAAGACTACACAAATGTTCTCAGTGGGATAACAGGAAACTAGGTGAGCTTGTGTGTGTGTGAGTATGTGTGAATCTTAAATCTGGAAGGAATTGTCAAGTGGAGCAGGCATGGTTCCAAGAGAGTTTTGTGGCTGGTTGTTGGCAGTTATGTTGAAAAGTGAGAGGGAGACAAAGACCAGCATGGTGATGAGTGAATAAACAGAGAGATCTCAAGATCATATAGTTTGATATGAAACCCACAGAGAGGAAACCAAAGCTCCTGCAGACATGTCAATGTCATGACTTATGCAAGGTTTAAATAAGTTGTGGTTGTAACGAGAAGATGATGGTAGATTTGGACACTTATTTTACCTTTTGCCAACTTTCCCAGTCTTTTTGTGTTTTGATAATAATGATAAAAACATAATATAGCTATTATGAGAATTAAATGACATGCACAGTAATAAATATAAGCACAAATAATAGGAAGCTTCCAGCCTCTTATGACTATTACTCTCATTCTGAAGGCTTATTAAAGAAAATCAATTATTGTGACTTTTTATTTTCTAGAATGAGGTAAATATTTTTGTTACTATTCACAAATGTTTCTAGTGTAATTTTATAAAGAAGCTTGGTGAAACATAGCGTATAGCTAATTTTTTATATTAAAAATTATCTAAATATAACCTAAAGTTCTACAAAGCTAAGAGTGTTTTTATTTTTTCCTAGAAGCTGTCATTATCTTTATAAAAGGATTTTTTTTGTTCCTCTAGTTGTTTATGAGAAGTGATTGTTATTAGCTTATAGAGTTGCACATTTATACCCTGTGGTCCAGTGATCTTAATCTTACATATAAATGCTCAAGGAGTCTTATGTGATGCACACAAGGGATTGAATATGAGCTTGTTCATATGTAAAACTATAATAGCAAAGTTCCAGGAGTATCGTAATCACCCAAGCAAGGAGATGATTCAAATTTTGTGAACGTTTAAATGATGGACTATACACATCTATAAAAGTGAATAAATTATAATAAATTTTTATTACAAGTCACCCAGAACAGCATAATGACATTTCATAACTGGAAACTATTAAGTAAAGAACCATCACTTAAATTTTTTAAAAGATTATTTGTAGGAAAAACAAATCAAAACACAAACCAAGGAAGTGATGGATGCTAAAAATTTAATCTCAGGAGGAGACTAAAGGAAAAATTGGGAAGCACACACAAGTTGTTTAAGAGAGGCAAGTAGTTTTTGGAGTGGGCAGTAAATTCAAGACACTTAAAATATATTTATTTAAAGATACAATATGATTACATGAGGACCAATGGATGACACTGTGCCTTGAAGTAAGGATTTTAAGTAACATAATTCTGTGTTTGTATGGAGCCAAAACAAAAGAACAGAGTGGGAGACTGTCATAGAAGTGGATGCAGAGTTTGGAAATCGTTACAGAGAGACTGGTAAGGGAGCTCACCACAGATTCAAAGGAAAAACATCTCTGAGCAACAAGATGGGCAAATTGTATTTGTTCATTTATATATTACTTTTCTTTTTGAGGTTACTGAATCAAAATAATATTAAAAAATATATGTATAGTAGCATTCCCTTATTCAAGAATGACATGTTCTAAGATACCACATAGAAGCCTAGAACCATGGACAGTTTTAGAAAAAGGACAAATCTTTTGTGTGTGTATGTGTGTGTGTGTACTTTATTTTTTTAATATTCTTTTCTCCTACATTATATCCCAACTGCAGTTTGCCTTCCTTCCTCTCCTCCCAGTCCCTTCCCCCAACCTCCTCTCTTCTCCCTTAGATTCCTCCCAAGTTCCTCTTAAGAAAAGAGCAGGCCTCCCAGAGATATCAGACACACATGGAATATCAAGTTACAGTAAGACTAGGCACAACCCTCATATCAAGGTTAAATAACCCATTAGGACAAAATATCGCAGTACTAACCCACCAAGAAATATATGCTAACTAAGGTTTTTGTATTTAAAAGTTACTTACATAACAAGGATTGTTCCAGGGGAGTAGGAGAAAAGATAGGAGAAGGATGGAGAAGCAGAGAGCAGGACCGTGGAGAGCATGAACGATCTGTGGAGAGCACGAACAATCTGCGCCACAGCGAGCAGGAGCAGTCCCAACCGTGGAGAGCCAGAGCAATCCTAACTGCGCAGAGCAGGAGCAATCCGTGGAAAGCACCAACGATCCGTGGAACGATCTGCACCGCAGAGCAACAGCAGTCCCAGCCAGATGGTCCTTCCTACCCCACGCCACTCATCCAGCGACGTGTGCCTGCTTCCATCTTCCAGCGCATCACTCTTTTGTCGTTTCCCCCCAGTCGACCTACTCTGCCCGGCTCAACACTCCGGCCCGTTTTTTTTGCGTAGCTTCAGATTTCCCGCTACAACAAAAGGGATCTCAAAAGCAGGCACAAGAGTCAGAGACATTCCCTGCTCCCACTGTTGGTAGTCTGACAAGAACACCAAGTTACACAATCATAACATATATGCAAAGGGCCTAGGTCAGAACCACAAAGGCTCTGTGATTATTTCTGTAGTCTCTATGAGCACTAGCTAGTTGATTCTGTTGACCATTTTTTTTTTTTTTTTTGTGGTCTCCTTGACCCCTTTGGCTCCTACAGTCTTTCCTTCCCATCTTCCATAGAATTCCCCAAGCTCTACCTAATGTTTGAATGCGGATCTATGCATATGTTTCCACCAGTTGCTTCATGAAGTCTCTCTTATGACTGTTAGGCTAGGCATCAATCTATGAACATAGCAGTATATCATTAGGCATTTTTTACATTTTTCTCCAATCATATTTAGTTCTATCCTAGGTCTCTGCATCATTCAGCTTGTGGGTACTTGGCACTCCAGGCAGTGTCAGGGATGGGTACCCTCTCATGGGATGGATCTTAAGTTGGACCAGTCATTGGTTGGCCACCTCCACAAATTCTGTGCCACCTTTACCCCAACACATCTTGCAGGCAGGACAAATTCTAGGTTGAAGATTTTGTGGCTGGGTTGGGATCTCAGTCCTTCTACTGAAAGTCTTACCTGGTAACAGAAGATGGCCAGTTCAGGTGTCACATTCTCCATTACTAGGAATCTACATTAGGATCCCTCTAGTAGGTTTCTAGGAGTTTCCATTGCACTAGATTTCTATTTTGCCCCTGAAATGTCTCCTATTTTCAGCCATCTTCTCTTAGTACTGTTTCCTTTCACCTCACTTGGTTCCTGCTAGTCCCATTACCACCTTATCCAGTGCACCTGCAAAATCTAATCTATTTTTTTCCCTCCCAAGGAGATCCTTACACCACACCCCTCCTTGTTACTTAGCTTCTGTGGATCTGTGGATTGTAGCATGGTTAGTCTTTCATTATAGCTACTATCTACTTATGAGCAAATACCATGTTTGTCTTTTTTGGTCTGGGTTACTTCATTCAGGATGTTTTTTTTTTCTAGTTCCATTTATTTTTTTTTTCTGCAAATTTCATGATGCTTTTTTTTAAAACAGCTGAATAATACTTCTTTGTGTAAATGTACCACATTTTGTTTACCCATTCTTTAACTGAGGGACATCTAGGTTTTTTTCAGTTTCTGGATATTATCAATAAAGGTACTATGAACATAGCTGAGTAAGTGTCCTAGTAGTGGGATGAAGCATCCTTTGGGTATGTGCCAAGGAGTGGTATAGCTAGATCTTAAGGTAGATAGATTCCCAATTTTCTGAGAAACACCCATATATATATATATATACTTTTTGAGGTGTATTCACTTGATGAAAATATTCTCTTTTTAAGTGCAGCATTTTGATAAATATGTACATCAGTGTAACCATCTCCCATACACAGATATAGAACCTGTTTATCATCTCTCCATCCCCATATAACCTATTGAAAGTTCACTGTAAGACAGTTGTTGCTTTGTGACAGGTTGACAGTACATACTCTGGTGTGTCCTGTTATTAAGCCAGCAACCTCTTTCTTCTGCCTGTTTTCTCAGGAACTACTGATCCATTTTATATCACTGTGCATTAATTCATGATTTACTTTTAGTTCTTTATATGCATGAAGTTTTACAGTAGGTATATTCTATTCAGGTTTTTTTGGGATTTTTTTTTAAATACACATACCTGTAAAACCCTTTTATTATCAATATCAAGCACTGTGTAGTATATGAAAATAGCTATATGTGCTGCACTCCTAGAATGCTGGGAGCAAAGTAAGTATGTATGCATTGCCATCATCACAAATGTGTGAGTAACACATCCATTATATCCCTACAAATGTTATGGTGTCACAAGGTCTTGAGAATTTTTCAGCATACATACATCCGCAGAATAGGTTTAGTCTGAGTACTATTAGCATATACTGAAAAACTAGATTGTCTGTAATATCTCTTTTGAATTCAAATTAGCAGATTAGACATATACTCCCATCTTTTAAAATCTTCTGTAAACTTGAAGAACATTGCATTTGACCTCTTATAAATGCAGTAACAGATTTTGACAGTTTGAAGCACCATCAAGGCAGCTAGTTAGTAAGAGCCAGAATAAAATTTCAATTTATTTCTTTTATTGTTGCCAGTTATACATACTTATAGAATACAGTGTGATTGTATTCATATCTATCACCCCTTCTTATCATCCTCTAACTCTAGGTAACATTGGCATCAGTCTTCATGTGAATTGTTGCTTTCTATGTATATGTGTTTTTGAGACAGAGTCTCCAGGCTGGTCTTAACCTCTCAATCTTCTTGTCTAGGACTCTCAATGCTGTTACTATAGGTATATATGCTGCCATGCTCAGCTTGGCTTGTTGAGTATTTGATTGGTGAGTTTTGAGTTGCAGAGAGCAAAGAAAATTGCTACAGATGTAGAATGATAAACTTTTCCCCCCCACAGAGTCTTTTTTTAGTAGATTTGCTGCAAGGCCCAGGGATATTTATGCCAGAAAGTACTTCCTAACTCTACTCTCAGAGATATTTCTAATGTCTGAAGTATTTAGCTTATTTGAGAAACAGTTATTCACTATTTCATAGACCTCAAAAATCCAAAGCAAATCAAAACACAGGTAGTTATCAGAAAACGATTTCAAATGGAGTAGATTAGTGATGAACGCTGTATTGAGGGGAAAAGAAAGTGTCCTCCATGTCAGAGTGAGTCAGCAATTATAGACGAATTGTCAGATTCTTGGCAATAATTAACTTCTTTCTCTCTTCTCATCCTTGAATTTCTTTGAAGGCATATTTACATTTAAAATTTTAATCTGTTGCTTATTATTGCAGTTTCTAATTCTCTACTTACTGATGGATGGAAGGAAATTTTGATACCAGAGAGATAAATGAGGTCAATAGGATTCAATCAGATAGCTTTCCTCTAGTCTTGATTTTGATCTTCATTGGAAACATTAGAAAAAAGAAAAACAGTTCTTCTTTTAGAACACAACCAGCCTTTCAGTGCATTATGAGAGAATGGAAGAGCTGGGTAGCATGTACAAACATCATTGGCATTTGTCTGGAGACTGTAGCATAGCAAGGTCATCCTCTTACCACCTTCTGGGGTAGGGCCCAAAGAGCATCAACTACAAGACATTGTGGTAACCACTCTCCTGTGTGTGTTCATGTGCAAGTGTGCTTGTGCATGTGGAGGCTAGTGGTAGACAATGGTGTCCTCCTGTATCATACTTTCTCATTTCCTTAGGCAGGGTCTCTCAACAAGATCTCCACCTTATCAGTTTGGTTAGATTTCTGGTCAACACACAACTTGATCTGCCTGCATTTGCACTGTGCAGTGTTGTGGTAACATGCACACGCTCCTATGACTGGCTTTTTATATGGGTGATCTGGGTTCAGGTCCTCATGTCTCTGCAGCAGGTACTTCACTGTCAGAGCTGTGTTCTCTATCCTAAGGAACTAATTACATCTTAGCTTTGTCCTGGACTGGCCTTCTTACTTTCAAAGAAGTTGGGCAGGATTTGGAAAGAGTTGTGGAAGGCAGGGAAGAACCTGGGCAAAATACAGTGTATGAAAAATTAAGCAAAAATGAATTTAATTAAAATATATACATAAGAAAACATTTTAAAAAATAACAGACAAACATGCTTTCCTAAGAAAGTTAAAAGATCAGTGATTTCCAGTATTTTGGGGAAGGGAATAAACAGGGTAGAATAGGTTGTTTTAGGTGTATATGTGCTAGCATACATTTACCAGATTTCATGTCATGTCCACTTAGACTAAATCCCAGTGGTCTGTATAGCTTATAGTACTTATTACATAACATCACTGATTTGCCTCATAACAATTACCTTATCCTGATGTATTATTTCCAGGGAAATGCAAAGACTCTGTATCTGCTTAATTTTTCTTTAAAATTGCTAAAAAAGAAATCCATTGACTTTTACAAAATTCTTTCTTAGACAACCCTGTGAGGATCAAATGTTTCACACGGTACTCAGGGCATATACATTGCACTGTAATAAGAGCTGTCTTCTTGTAAGGAAGATCTTTGTTACATCTAGGTAATATCTAGTTACTCAGTTTCTGTGGTTAAACCCCCTAGTGTTAAAATTCTACAAATCCACATGCCTAATCAATTTGGGGCTCTGCTAAGGTCTCTTTTATGATATATAGACAGAGAGACTGGAGAATAAAATGCCTTTTAGATTATTTCAGGATCTGCTACAGAGACCCTTAAGTGCATTGCCATCAACCCTGTTTCTTTCTATATTAGTTGTGAGGCAGTTTGCAGGGCTCTGTGCATCAAGGGACCTTCTCAGAATGTGAGTGTCACAACTTGGATGTGCCACTGTGTATAAGAGAGAACACATGGGGTTGCAAGTGACATAGAGAAGTGAAGCCAGCTAGTAACAGGAGTCAGGGCTGAATAGTCCTAGGGCTGACTTACAGGGGGCAGAGGCCCTGCTCTCTTCTTCAGCAGTTTCTGGCCATGACTTACTTGGAAGCATGCATTATCTAATATTTTTCAGTTTGTGCTATTCAAGGGAGTTATTTACCCCAGTTTTTAACAGCTCACTTTTTAAAAAACTGAAGATAGATTATTTTCTCATACACTATATGCCAATAATTTACCTTCCCTCTACTTTTTCTAGCTCTCCCTAAATCCCACCTCTCCTAGATTCATCCCCCTCTTAATTTCCTTTTCAGAAAAGAACAGGTCACCAAAAAAGGACAATGAGACAGTATAAAATAACACACAATAAGATAAAGTGAAAGCCCTATGTCCAGGCTGAACAAAGGCAACCCAATAAAAAGAAGAGTCTCAAGAGCAGGCAAAAGGTGCCTCACTTTTCTATTTAAAGTTAGAGTAAGTAGATTAATCACAAATAAAGATACACTCTTAAAGGAAGCAAAGAAACATTGAAAAGGTAAAATTCAGTATAGAGGATTTGTTTTGGTTCATCTGTGGTCATGAACTTTGATTTCTATAAGTCAATTGTCATGATTGGGTTAAAATCATAGTCTTAGTGTTGGAGCATCCCCTTGTCCAACTGCCTTTTTCCAAAGTAGCACTTGAATTCCATAGAGTTGGCACAATTCTCTGGGGCACTTCAGCACTGAAATAAGAGCAGGGTCTTTGTCCTTTGACTTTTAAATTACTCTTTCATAGCTAATCTGTCTCCAAAGGAGGCTTCTACACACACTCCTTCTTTCAGAGATCTTAGGAAAAAACCACAGAAAACTGTGTGCCAATAGAGTATTAACCCCAGATGTATTTCTTTTGACTTACACTTCTGATCCACTTCTCTACTTCCTTCTGGTTTATGGTAACATTTGCCCTTTTGTTAAAGAAAGGTAACCTCTCTTTGGTATATTTCAAATGCAAGTTTTGCTGGAATGTTGGAGAATTGGGTGCCTATGGGTAACTAAGGTCAGGAGTGAAGATTGGCTAGGGGTATAGATAAATGGCTTTTATCTTCAGTGATAAGGAAAAGTTCTAGAGACCTTGGACTTCAGCATCAAGGAAGGCAGAATGAAGTGTCTGTTGCACAAGGAAGGCAGGGTGTACACTGAGGAGTCAGATGGAAGATTTCTCCTTGTGACAAATGAGGTTAGGAGGCAATAGTGAGGTGTTGGCAGTCTTATGTGATATTTGGGGGACAGAGTATAGCAATAGTGGTTGGGTAATGAAGATTGCCCTAGGAAGGAAATGGTTGGTTAGGCAAGGCTTCCTCAGTGGCTTCTTAGCTGTTGTCTTGCTTTCTTGGAGCCACAGATATTACTTATGGTTTTCATAGGGACCTCCTCATAGAGATAGCCTTTGTTTCCTCATTTTTTTTTACTCTACAGAGGATACTGTAATAGTAAGTTTCTTGCCTGGCCGGCCTCTGGTCCAGACTTACAGACCAGCAGTCCCACACTCCCACAGAAACACACAGAAGCTTACATTAACCTTATGCTGATTAACCTAGGGCACAGGAATATAACTTGTTAACTCTTTACTCTTAAACTAACCCATGATTCTTATCTTGTTTTATCCATGTGGTTCGGTACCTTTTCTCAGAGCAGCATAGTGGTCCTATGCATCTGCTGGCTTGTCTGCTGGTCTCTCTGGCATCTCTGCTCTGTTCTTCCTGTTCCAAGAGTTTTCTTAGTCTGGTATCCCCACCCACACTTTCTCTCTGCCTTCAGCCAGTCAACATTTTTATTAAAACAGTAGGTGGGACAATTATTTACAATGTAACATAATCCCACTACAAGATGCTTTTCTGTCATAGTTGATGATAGCCCTGAATGCCTTTGGTTTCTGTCTCAAGGTAGCTAGCCTTCACATTTCTTTTAAAATTTATTTTTTAATTTTTTCAAAATTAAAATATAATTATATCATTTCCCTCCTACCATTTCTCCTTAAGCCTTTTTTCCATGTTCTACCTTTTGCTCTTTATCAGATTTAGAGATTATATTGCTTTTTATTTGTTATTACACACACGCACACACACGCACACACACATACACACACACTCTTGAAGATTGTTCACTTGGTATTAGATAACCAATTAGAAGAGTCATTCAAATGCCAAGCAGTCAACATCACAGATCACACCAATGGTCTTTTAGTTGAGCTTAACCTGGAATATCCAATTCTTAGTTGGTCTGTAGATTGTCATCCTAAATTGACAGTTAGCTATCACTTAGGGACTTTGGTTACTTATTAAGCATCAAAATCTAATGGATTCCATTCCTCACTTTCTGTCCTGGGGGTCTTGTTCTACCAGGACCACACAAATGTCTTCCATACTCTTCCATTTCTACCTTAGATTGAGCACTGGGGTGCCATAATAGGATCCTGAAAGAAATAGAGTAAAATTGAGATGTTCATGCCTGTGTTTATCTTGGTATATTTCCATGGGTTGGGTGATTCCATCAACAGAAAGTCACAGCCACTTCATAACGGTGGCCTGCTGTCTCCAGATATTACTGGGGTCTACTCCTACCTTGTATTCTTCAGGACTAGAAGTGAGACCTGCCCTCAAAGTTCATAGCCCTGGTGTTCTCTCATGTAGTTTCTCTTCATACTGCATTTTTTAAAGATAGTCCTTTTATTAAACTGTTTATCTAATTGAGTGTGACATCTTGTTTTGGTTGGGATTCTGCCTGATGCAGTATCATTAAGAGTGTGGAGAATCCAGTGTTGAGACAGTCCTCTCCTCAGCACCATTTTCAGATGAGTGGCTTTTCTGCCTCATCCCATCCTCATCATATCAGTACTCTGCAAGGATTCTTGCCTCTTTCTGTCTGAATTCTCAGCTTTGTCTGGAAGGCAATGTTTATACTAATCTTATTTCTTACTCTTATAAATATTTTGAGATTGGTGAACTGCTTCCACATAGAATCTTATAAGAACTAGCTGGCTTAATGTTACAATCCATAAACTGAATTAGATAAATGAAAATTGCAGGTCAGGTAGATTAGGTGTGTCACCTATTCACAACTTAGTGTGGTGCACCTGAACTGAAAGGTACAACTGAATCCTGAGTGTGTCTAGCATGCAGCCAATGAAGGGGACTGATTAATATATAGCTTTATATCTTGATAGAGTAGGGGATACCCAAAAAGATGAAAATGAAAGCCTGCTATGATCTGTCTCTTCTTTTTGCTAAGTCATGACCTCAATCTCATCTTTGGTTCCATAACAGGGAATACAGGCAATGAATGATAAATTTGGAGGATACTATATATAGCCAGATGGGCCTTTATAAGCAAAGTGTTTTAAAAATTATGACATGGCAAAGAGGCTGGAGTAATGTATATTCTGTCTCTCTACAGTAAGCCAAAGAAAATTCACCTTCAATATTTCCCTAATTCAGATTTTACTGCATGTGCTAATTAATAGGCCAGGTATTGGCCAGTAAAAAGAAGAGAATTAAGACTTGTACTCAGCCACAGGAGACCATTTCACACTGACCTCCCATGATGTTCTTTCAGAGGCTTTTGTTGTAGCAACACAAAAACAGCCAACAGCCCACACACAGGAAAACTGGTTATCTGTAGCAGTAGTGGGTGTCTGTACAATAGGGATCTGTCTACTTATTATGGTGGTAGTGACACATCTCATTTCCTTGCAGAGAGTCCTTCCCTTGCTTCCCCAAATTCATTGGTTATTTTATTTTAGAAGTGGGAAAAGAGGAAAATCAGTTGTTCATCTGAAGCCATTTTCATTTTACCTTCACAGAACTCAAGCTATCATCAAGTGTCTGTGTAAATAATGAAATGCTGTAGTAAATGAATGGATGGATTCAGGGTTAAGAAGTAAGAATTCTCAAGGTGAAGCTTTTGTGAGAAAACAGATTTAGACTAGGAGGCAAGGATCTGGTGATGTAGACAGGCTTGACTTCACAAAACAGGCATAGAGTGTTATGCCAGCATGTAAGAATTTTTATGATCGCCACCAAGGAGGCTGACATGCTGTAACATGGGGCATGAGGATTTAGTTGTTACATTTAGGTTACACACAGGTTCTCACGAACCCTGGTCAATAACCTGGTTCCAGTGCAGCAGAGAGACTAAGGACCCTGAGCCCCAATGGGTTGCCCTCCTGGTCCTCACAGGAGAGGGGCAGTCTAGACAAGTGGGTGCTTGACTGAAGCCGCCCTCCTGCCCTTGCAGCTCTCCTAGAGAAAGGGGAGGGGTCTAACAGGTTTCTTATGGCTAACATAGCACAGAAATCAGGGTCTATTCTAGTTGATAGGAATTTTATCTGATTGGCTAGGATACTATATTGACTTGGTGAAAAATCAAGATTTGTGGATTTCATCCATTTATCTGGTTTTGTTTAGGGAAGTTGAGGTTCTCTTGGGTTCTCAGTCTTTTTAATAAAAAAAGTTTTAAAAACAGACCTAGAAACAATAGGAGAGGAAAGAGAAAAATCCAGGAAATTGTCAGAAGTGGGGAAATTTAGAAAAATGGTCATGGTGATCAAAGAACTCTGGAGGTCATAGAAACCTCAAGAAAACGGAATGTCAGGGAAGCATGCCTAGGAGTGATGGGCTGGGAATCTGAGTTCAGAGGGCACCAGATTTCAGGCTCTTGGGACCAGAACGAAAGTACTCTCCCAGGGACCCATGGTTAGAAAAAAAATAGAGATAGCGTGTTATGAATGGAAAATCACACCCAAGAATGGGAGCCCATAAAGTACTGATTATGACCCATTCTTTATCAGACATTTTCATAGTATTTTTCTTTCTTGTGTTGATATCTCACAAGCTTTTCAGGCATGCTCTATTCTCTGAAGCATCCCAGGTAGAGAATAGCTTTCAGTCTTCTGTAAATGGCTTCTTTCATATTTATTCTTAGTGTTTTAGTTAATCACCTAGGCTCCTGATACAGTTAACTTGAAAGATTTCTTACTGAGGAGATAAAGTTTCAGGAACAATTATAAGTGCTTCCATTTGAAAGACTGATTTCTAGGTTCAAATACCAAAGATAAGTATTTATTGAACACAGCACAAACTATTTTTCTCCAAAATAGATAATCAATTCTGTTTTTTATAAACTAATTTTTTTTCTCATGATTATCTCAGAATAATGACTTCCAGGCTACTTAGTGGTAATAGCAAGAAATGCACATTGCATACAAATGGGAAAACTAACCAGCCTTTAATATAGTAACTATTTACAAAAGAATGTGCTATATTTTCCAATACAGGACAGGGAGAAATTTATGCAGAGAAATGATACCACCCATAGAGTTGGGAGAAACGAAGAAGAAAGTATTTATTGTGATACCATAGAAAAGTAGCTTTCTACAGAAACTATTGTATTCATCCTCATCATACCATTTAATAGCATTAAAAATTGTGCCCTTGAAGTTACTGGACTCCCCAGTTAAGACACTTGATAGCTGATGGAATCAGAATCTGAAACATGCTCATTTGATTCCACATCCAGTGTTCACACCTTACATATCATGGTTTAGAATAATACGAGCATACATGTGATAACTAACTTTTAGATATCTGGGTTGAGAGCATCTCCAAAGTTATCATTTCTGCATCAAGTTTTCCATCTCAAAAATGTGAAAGGACCACAGATGAGGCAGACTAGAATGACCAAACTTGAACTAACTCTTCTCTAGAACTTTCCCTATGCATATCTGACATGAAGAGAAGATTTCTGATTCTTTTTTTTCTGGTACATAACACCAAAATCTGATTGTCTAATAACTGGAGTAAGAGACAAAGAAAGAGCATTGCCATTGAGCCAGAAGAAATTAACTGAACCAACAGGAAGAAATTTTTGTTGTATCTTAGATAGTTTATTTTTATACAGAATCTCATGTAACCCAGGCTGGCCTTGAACTTGCTATGTAGTAGAAGATGATCTTAAAATTCTGATGATTCTGCCTTTACTTCCCAAGTTCTAGGATTACAGGCTGATATTTAACCACACTAGGTTTTATGTAGTACTGAGGACCAAATTCAGGGTTTATCAACTGAGCCACCCCCCCTAGCCAAAAATAGAGATCTCATTTTTCCATTTGGTATTATAGGTAAGCTTATTTTAGACTTGAACCACCCTAACACACTATGAGACTGCATCTTTACTTGTATGCCATAGGCTTACTCCATCTAATTATACAATATCATTGAAAGTCTTAGTAGATCTAAGGAAAAAATGATATACTGTACATTCTTAAATTCTAGGCTATGTAATTTGTTATTTAATTCTAATTCACCCTTTAGTTACACAATGGAATATTTATCAGTGTAACTAAGTTCTGACTAGAGAGATGTGTTTCTCTTTTTACCCAGTGCTTACATTTTTATTCTGTCATACAACTGTTAACTTTGATACATATCCATGCAAAAATACAGCTCTTACCCTAGAGGTGATAAGAGGTCATTCTAGAGCCAAATATGAGTGAATGCAGCCCTGAAAACCAAAAACAATTAGGCTACCCCAAAGTTCATATTCCCACATTGTAACAGTTTGATTACATTTTTTTTATAAATACAACGAAGGAAGTCATAAATCAAGGAACTTTGCAAATACACTGGTGGAATGTATGCTTGATTCAGAGAGAAATGGAGAAATATCAGCTATGTGCCTCAGATGATATCTAATGAATAATACTTTTGATTGGAAGAAATTATGGTTTTACTACACAAACACATTAAAAAATTATCTGTTAGTCACAGGATGTTATGACAGCCACAGAGGTGAGCAAGGGATAAATAATTTGGGGACTAAAGGTAGCCCAAGAGAAATGGTAATTAGGCCCTGGACCTGCACTTGTATAACCTCTTCACAATCATTGAAATTACAATCAATCAATCATTCTTGCAAAATATTCCTTTACAGAAGGTTCAGTTGAAGGTATAATTTCTTTTGGCACTTTTTTTTCCACACACATTGCTACTAGACTATCTTATCTGCCTTTAAAATATTTTAATACACAACACCCTATAAATGTAGTTATACCAGAACACTTAAATGATAGTGATGTTTTTCTGTATGCTGTGAATATCATTCTTTAATACAGGGACTGTTTGGGCTGATGGCAGGCATCTTAGAAGTAGGTGGGAAATCAGAGCATAGATAAAGGAGAAGGAGGGTGGAGTCATGAGAGATGTGATCCAGCTGCCCAAGAAGCAATATGTAAATAAATAGGTAAGCCACAGGCCACATGGCAAGACAGATTATGGAAATGGGTTGAGTTAAGATACAAGAGCTAGCTAGCAATATGTCGGAGCCATAGGCCAAGCAGCATATAATTAATATAAACCTCTGTGTGCTTCTTTGGATCACAGGCTGGACAGGACATAACCCTCTTATTACATATTAGAGTTTATGAGAGTAACTTACATAGACTTATCAGAGATGTATGCTCATTAAAATGTTTGGAACACATGAAGATTTGTTTCCATTTGGTTCATATGTAAAGGAAGAGTACCTTCATTTGCTTATTAAATCATTCCATGACGTCAGATACCAGTGTGATGACATTTTTCTTTCTATTCTAACACTGACCTGCCCATTGATGAGATTTTGTGACATGTATGTGTAATGGGAACAAAAGGACAGATATCAGACCCTTGGCTCTTATCAAGATGTCATGTAAATTCTGAATAAAGAATATTGATGGAGTCATTGAATTTCTACATCTGAGCATTATCAAAGATCCATCTCATAGCTAAGGAAATGAATCCAAGTTCTTCATTGTTATTTAAAGTTGGAGTTTAATAATGTTGCCTAGAACCAGAGGAGCCTAGTGTTCAATAGTGTATTATCTACTCTCTGTCAGGCATTGTGCAACTTTGAAGGACTTGGAAAGGCAGACATGTATGCACAATGTGAACAGAGCCTTAAACTGACAGATCATTAATGGATGAATATGCCTTTGTTCTGACTTTTCAAATGATAGCTCACAATTTTTGCCCTGGTTGTATCTTTTATCTTCGGAAGCCTCCATCAGAAGGAAGACATTGGTCAGTCATTTGGAAGACAAGAAATGTACTTAAACAAACCACTCACTGTTAGAATAATCAAAGCTTCTTTTCTTGTGCTACTATCTATACATTACTGGATTTCTGTGCTGGAGCTACTGTATTTGTTTATAAAGGAACAAATAAGAAACCTGTCAGGACAGTGTAATAGATTTTAAGGATATTTTCAAAATATCTGAAGACAATTTAGGTCTACAATAGACATCTATCTTGCAGAAAGATTAGGGAATCTAGTTTATTAAACATTATTCTCATTTATGGTTTTGATGAATAAAGCAATTTAAAAGAAATAGAGGGTAAAACTGATTATAAGACTTTGGACTCAAGTTGGAAAAATTCCCAAACTCCCATTGTTTAATTTAAATAGCATGCTCTGCTTATTTTGAACTATTTAACATAAAGCTTTCTAAAGTGGGAGGGGCCCAAATAAAGTTCAAAGGGTATTAGCTTTATTTTCAACCCATGTTGCCATTGTTATGAAAAATGACACATTCCCATGAAAAAGAACACATTTGTCCCAGTCAAATAGAAACTAGAGATAAGTTCTGTCCATGTCTCCTCCTCCTAACCAAATGGAAAGTAATGATGTCTTTTTCTGTCTTCTTTTCTATACAACTGATTTAATATCAGCTGGTCTTGGACCAAATCTAATCTGTGTTTTCTTTTCTTGAAAGCTACAGGATTTCGATGCAGAGAGTTTGACATAGTGGGACTCTTCTGAATGATTTAAAGCAAGTCCTAAAATGTTATGCTCCATATTGTCATTCAGAAGATAGTAACTGCGATAGCTTTAAAAACCATGTTAAATAACACCAAAAATGATGTTGGATTCCATCAGCATCATTCTTATTGAGGCAGTTCAGGTAGCAGGCTAAGCATTCACATTTTATATCCTGAGACTGATAATGTTTGCCAGTCAGCCATATATCCTCACCTCAGGCAATGAAAATCAGCTTGCTCAAAGGTCTTTGAAGGGATGTGAGGAGCTATTGATAATTTTTTTACTTAATTTCAGGGATTAATCTAGTTTGTCAAGTGTCTTCTAAGATGAGAAGCCTGGTAAATCTGTCCCAAAGCACCAAACCCTTGAGTGGACTGCATGTGTAAAGTTGTGTTGTGAGTACCAGGAGTCTCTGTGCAATTTTGGGAGTTTATTGGAAGCAATCTGAAAGCTGAATTTACCTAGTCATTTTAAATATCTGCTCATGTTGTTTATATACTTTGGCTATTGTAAATAATGTTTTCAGTAAACATTCTTGTGTATTCATAACACTTTCTAAGTGTATACATTTTGGTAGATTATCAATTTATCTACTAATTCCTCATCTAGTAGATAAAGGTTGTAAATTCTGAGCAATAATACCAAATACCATTCTAGAATCTCAAAAATTAAAAGGATCATTTTCTTTTTAACATTTTTATTTTATGCTTAAAAATTTCATACATACATACATACACACAAATAATACATTGTGGTGTTTCCACTCCTCATTATCCTCTGTCATTTTTCCACTCTCCCCTGAAAACATGCAGATTCAGATGATGCCATCCACTATGAGTTCAGCTCCTCTGTCCTCTAGTATGAGAGCTGAACTTGGCTTGCAGTTTGGCTTTTGGGTTTAAAAACTTAGGTTTCAGTAACCATTACATCGTATTCAACTGTGCATATCATGGATTATTGTGCTAGCTAACCCCCTGGATTTATGAACCATGACATAATCAGTATATAATTATTTAGGAGACTTCCTCACTCATTCTAGTTCATTCCTCTGGATATCCCTTAGCTTGAGTGGAAATAAAGCTGCAGAGTCATATTAAATCAAATGACCATATGTAATGGTAAAGCAGATGTTCAGAGATGTGCAGAGGACAGTCTACAGCGCTGGAGTCATGGAGGCTTGGGTGCTGCTAACAGCCTGCATCTCCTACAGACTGTTTTCTGGAGTCACTTTCTACCAAGATCCCTGAATAAAGTTGACAACCTTGAATTGTGATGTTAGTCTAGACTCAAAGCAGCAGGCCAGAAGATGAATATCGGACTCACACTTAGTGAGTTGGCAAAGACTACCTGCTAGTTACACTTAAGGTTAAGGTTTGTTAATTTGCTTCAAATTGTTAAGGTTTCAGGTAACAGATGGGGCAGAACAAGTCTGAGGCTTTTGGATGATAGGTGATGGTAGAGTGAACCTGTCTTGGGAAGTCCCCATGGTCCAGGCCATTTCTGCTTGAGGATGGATTGATTGAGGTTGGACTGAAAAGATACTCCCATACAACTTCTTTAGATGGCTGAGGTCTGAGAGTGAAAAAGAAGGGCAATGTTTCTAGTAATGGCAAACTTTTTAAATTATGAATTCAATGGAATTTAAGCACAAGAATTTTGCTCCTATTTTTTTAAAACATGGTAGAAGCTAGTTGCTTACAAAGGGAATTTTACAGCTTCCACCCTTATTAATAATGAATAAACACTCTTATTTAGGAGTTGTTATGTCACAGGTTCTATTAAAATTGTCTAACATACATGAATTTAATTAAATATTAACAGTTCTATGAAGTAAGTACACGCTTGTAGTTGAAGAACCAGACACAGTGTAGGAGGTTAAATAGCAATTTAAACTGTTTTTCCTGACACTTAGCCACTTTTCAATATTACATTATATTTCCTAATTTGTTGTTAAGTGCTCAAGGCAGATAGTAAATTCTTATTACTTCTTGATTTTTTTCTGAATCTGATATCAGACTGAGTGATTTCTTAATAGAAATGCTACTTCCAATTTAAGGACCAACTTTTATTACATAAGCATGTCTATCTCTGCTAGGATATTTAATATCCTTGTCTGTCTTTCACTATATGGCAATAATGTCAACCAGTTCCTCATGCATATCCAAAGGTACTATGGCAGTGCTTCTCAGCCTTCCTAATGCTGTAACCCTTTAATACATTTCCTCATGTTGTGGTGATCATCCAACCATAAAATTATTTACATTGACACTTCATAACTGTAGTTTTGCTGTTATGAATCATGATGTGAATGTCTGATATGTAGGAAATCTGATATACAACTTTGTGGAACGGTCCTTCATCCCCAAAGGGGTATCAATACACAGGTTGTGAACTGCTGAGCTATATAGATACCTTCTATCCTTGTGATTTTTAGACATGTCCTTTAGCTATTTTAAACCTTTACAATGTTTTTGCTGCAGATTGAGAATTTTTAACATCATGAGACCATGCTTCCCATGTCTCTTTTTTTGGCATATAAAGTTAGTATTCCTCATTTTTCCAATCTGCAAGATCCTTTTATCTTGAATGTAGGTTCTAGAATTTGCCCCTGTCTGCCCCAATCTTAGAGACTAAGCAGCTTGGAGAACTATAAAGAATGCTTAAAAACCAGGGTTCATACACAACTATTATGTAAAAGTGTCTAGGAATAAAAAACGTGCCCTCCCCAAATCAGAAAACAAAAGTGTTACTCAGCTTGGATTGTGTTTCTCTTTATAACAATGTGGTTATAAATATATAAATTTAAATAATATGTAATATAATTATGTATGGAATTGTATAGTTCTATGTGTATTTATAGATAAATAAGTCATGAATGGAGGAGCATGCTCCTGGGCACAATCTATATACTCTTATGACCTGCTAGTGGCCACATGCTTACACACGCCATGCTTATTTGTTTAGGATCATGGTACCCAAACATAATTAAAATATTCAGCTAGGCTGAGTTCTGACAAGGCCATATTAACTCAGTGGATTGGTTCAGAATTAATTCATTGCTCCGTAAGATTTTCCTATACTTTCCAAGTGTCCCTATAGCTATTTAAAAGTAGTTAATTTTATCAGGAATAAAAGCATTTTATGACAAGATTTTCAAGGCTTGAAAGCAAAGTCTGTGTTTATAGACAATGCATTTCAGCTAGTCATTTGCATAAGCTCCAAGAGCCAGATGCAAGAATGAATCACTCAAGGCAGGATCTGGTTTGCCCCTTCCTTCTTCCACTGTTTGTGTTCAGAACTACTAAATTTCACTTTGTTCTAAATTTGATTTCTGCCTATTTTACCTCTGGACTTTCATAGGTTTTGGTCATTCTTCTTGATCGTGTTTAATAACTAGACTTTGGAGCTTAAGCTTGATATGTGGGTTAGCTTTTCTCTCTATTCTTGTAGTCACAAACAAGGATTCAAGCTTGAGACTCCAATTCTGTAACTGACCCATGCCTTGGGCTCTTCTCTCTTTTGATTGAAGACTCCTTTAGAGAGCTTCTAGATGCTCCACAGGTTTGTTTACATCCAGGCTATGCAGCCTCTTGGGTGCTCCTGTGTGCAGCCTGGTGAATTGACTTTATTAAAGTGGAGAGATCCTGGTGCTCATTCATAGGAACACCCCTGTGAGAATTTACTTTTGATGAACACTTGGACTAGAGTTTTATAAATTGTGCGTGTGTGGGAAAGTCATATTATAATGATAGATTTGCTCAATTGGTTTCCTGAAAATAGATTGTTTTGATTTTATCATACTTCTAGAAAAATCTTTGTTTGCATTGACATTTATGGTTACATTCTTGAGATACAGCCAAGCCACAAGTCTAGATTTGGAGAAACACACATTGGGTTACAAAATTGGTTTTCCTGGTGGGAATGTAAATCAAAGACGGATGTTGTGACTGTGTGATTTGCACTAAATGAGCGAGGAAAATATCTGGTTATATGTAGTTTTCCTAGGGCTGATAGAACTCCCTTCTCTCTCTTTTAATTTGATTCTTTTGGATTTCAGCCCAGGTTATACTGTTGTTAGTGCCTCTTTGAAAGTGATGTCTAGGCCTGCACTCCACTATTCATCTTCAGTACCTAGTCCTACTTAAGTTTGGGGAATTATGGAATCATGAAAATAAGCTGAATTAATAATGGAGGGTTTTACATAGAGGACAAATATGAGTTCTTACTTTTTTTTCATAGGTTATTTTGAGGGAGACCATTTGTTATCCTTAGGATGTCTATAAAACTCTTAAGATTCTATGGAAAATAAACAGAGATACGTATACTTCTGTCCTTGAGAGAAAGACCATGTGGTAAGTTGTTATTTTCTTTTGCAACAGGGTTTTATATAACTTAAGCTGGCCTCAAAATTGCTTTGTAAACTGACCTTTAATTCTGATAGTCCTGTTTCCATCTTCTGAATGCTAGGATTATATGCATGTCTCACAATACTTGGTTTATATGATACTGTGGGTCATACTCAGAGCATCATCCATTCTAAGAAGTATTCTACTAACTGAGCTAAATATTAAGCCTGTAAAGCAGTCTTCCAAGGTAAGTAAAGATCTCTGAAATCTTTGGATAGGAAGTAGGAGGTGTCCTCATTTCACTGAACTGATGAATACACTCACTAGATGTAGCTTGGGAACAAAGAGTTTGTTTAGTTACACTATTGAGTCAGAATCTATTATTGAGGGAATTCAAAGCAGGATCTCAAGACAGAAACCTGAAGGCAGGAACCATGAAGTAATGCTGATTACTCTGGCTGATTACATCTAGATGATCTCTGGCTTTCTTGCAGGCTTGTACTTATATAATTTTCTTATGCAACCTAGAGCCATCTGTCTAGAAATGTACAACCCACAGTGGGCTGGTCCCTCCTGTATCAATTAACAAGACAATGCTCCAAAGATAAGATCCAAGGTAAATCTGACCTAGGCAGTTCTTCAACTGAGGTTCTGGATTCCAAGGTTGTGTCAAATTCACAGGAAGATTTATCATTGGATAATAAATAATGGGTGTGCACTTGCTTTAAGAAGACCACCTCTCCTATTTCAATTTTTCCCTCAAATCTGAGGAAAAGTGGAAAGGAGTATATGGGAGGATTTGGAGGAAAGAAAAGAAAGGGATAAGTATAATTAAATTGCAATCTCAAAAATAACAAAAGGAAAACATAGCCAAATGTAAGAAACAAACCAAAATCCCCCAAACTAATTATCACAGAAATATTTATGTAACATATTCATGGAGTCCTTCTGTCAGGCAGCAAGGTTTACAAATTCCTGGAGTTCATGGGCTTTCAAACTTTTTTTTTTGATCAATTTTACTTTTGAACAGTCAGACCTAAGATATTGACATTGTAGGATACATGACTAAATTAACTGATATCTTTGCTAAAGAAAAAATCCACTGTGTATATTTATCACAATTTTAAGGATATTGACATGTATAGTCTCAGAATTGAGATGAAATGATAACATAAGCTTAGTCATTTCCTGCTGAATACATGAATAAATATGTTAGTCAGCATCAATAATTCTAGCCATAACTACATTTATTACATATTTCTTATATAATAATTATTAAGTATTATTATATAATAATAGTCATTTCACCTTGTGCATGCTTATTACATTGTTAGAAATTATAACTCTTTGCAGAAAGTACTATCATTTCAGTTTGATAAATGAGAAATTAGAAACTCAGAGAATAAAGAAACTGTAAAGAACTTCAATATTCTTTAAAAGGCAAAACAGAACCAAACTTAAGTTTGTTGAAATACTCATCTTCTTCTTGGTTTTTATAGAACAATCCTATTGATTGAATCAACTAAGTTAATGTCAGAAGAAGGGTATCTTGTAGTATAGGTCACTGCCATAAATGGGATGGCATAACAGTGTCTTGTCAGGTATGTAAGTTCTTGAAAAAAAAAAAAACAACTCCATTCTATCTGTTGACACTTCTACTTCCTCATTGACTTCATATAAATAGTAGAGTTTTATTATGAGACTCAGTCTTTAAGAGCTATAATATTTACATTCCTATTTTTGGATTTTGAGTTCATGGCATATAGCAGTAACTATTGGTTCTTAGACTTCTCAGGTCTAGTGTTAATCTTTTACATGATTTCTCTCCTTAATATACAACCCATATGCATGAACGTTATTTTTCCATGGCATGCCATATGGAAAACATACATACAAAAAATATACCTTGATCAACTTCCATAACTACCCAGAGACAGAACTAGTGTCTAGACCCATTTCTCCCTGAGATCTTGAATTTCAACTTTGCCTCCTCCTCATTCCTATTAAAAGTGGCTCAGTGCATCCTTGTTAACTGTATGCTAGTCCTCTAAAGTTTTAGTCAACACTAAAACACTTCTAAGATTCCCTCTTTGGGAGAGAAGTTTGTTACCTGAACACACACTCACACATGCATGTGCGTAGCCTTGAGTATGTTAGGTATGTTCTCCACCTCTAAGACATTACCCTAACTATGGCTTTATAATTATTTGCTACAGGAGAATCTCTGGTCACTTTTGGAAATATCTTCTGTGGTAACAAGAGAAGACTTGTTGAATTGATGGCAAGAATAATGTAGTCCAATGAAGAAAAACATTTGAGCAGAATTTATCTATTTTCGCAAATTGTTTAAGATAAAGTGTTTGGATTTACACACTTCCTCACATCTTTGCACATTTAGAAAAAAAATCTCTTGGTAGCTATGTAATGTCTGATGTTTGTTCAACATCAGTGGTTCATATTTGCTATTTCTCAGAGCCAGCACTGAAGATTTCAGGTACATATTTTTATCCATAGTCAGAAGCATAAGATATGAAATCCATCTTCAGAAGGATATTATCTTGGTGTCTGTTTAAAGCTGTTAGAAGGCTCTGTAATGTACAGAAACTTCTACTATGATAGGGAAAGCAGACAAATTGTATTTTATAAATGTAAGAATGGTGCAAGCTCATATCAACTCCTATGCTGACAGAGCCATTTGTTGGAGTTTATTTAGTGTGGTGAGGATATTGTTGAGTCATGTTGTCCCATTCTTCTTGTCCTCTTTTAGCAGATAATCTACCAAGCTGCTTAGATATGTCTTCTCTTGGGACTTTTTTATTTTCTCTTCCTTTTCCTTCTGAATAACAAAAAAATTCATGACTCTACTTAATCATGATGATCTTTTCTACAAATTGGAAAGGGTTTTAAGAAAAATAAAATGGACTGCAGACTTCCTTTATCCAAGTTCTAGTTTATAGGGAAGCATAATCTCCTGGGGCAGACATTACTTTCACCATGGTCTTTTCCCATTTCATGTAGATTTTTAAAAACTACTTTTTTGAGATTATAATATAATCACATCATTTCTTACTTCTTGTTTGGTTCCTCTCCAAACCCTTCCACACACGATTTCTTGTTATTTTTCAAATTCATTATCTTTAAATATATATATGTGTGTGTGTGTTTGTCTGTGTATTCCTACATTTGTAAAAACAACCTACTCAGTAAATATGTTACTTGTGATCTTTTTTGTTCAGTGTCTGAGTATGAACAATATGGCCTATAGAGGGAGACAAAGACTGTGCCAGTGATCCAGGTCAGTAGAAAGATTCTCAAAATTGGGCTACTTTTTTTTTCTTCATTTTTCTTTTATCTCTCTCTCTCTCTCTCTCTCTCTCTCTCTCTCTCTCTCTCTCTCTTTTGACAGTCACTTTTCATCGTCTTTGTCAATGACAGCAAGATCAAACAAGCACAGCCATTTCTGATCATGCAACCATGCAGGACACCATAATTTATGATTTAGTGATAGAAGCCTCTGTCTTTCCTGTGAAAGCACACACAAATGAATGAAAGTAATCAGCAAAGCAGCCTGTAGGCCCCCAACTGCTCCTCCGACATAAGACATTTGAAATCTCCATGGGATATAAACTTGTGGTTTATTCTTGGTTTTTGTCCTGCTGTATCTTTTTCTAAGGATTCTCTTTTCCATGGTCAACAATTTTCTGAGTATTTCAGGCCTTGCATTTACTAATGCATTCTCTGCAAGACCCCATGTATATTACATATGGGGAGAGCTTAGAAAGGAGATGGTGTAAAATCTTTTTGATCATTTGTATCTAGCTTTTTATGTTCTTCTTTTTATTTCTTTATCTACTTAAAATTTTAAAGCAGTTTTAGGGATTGATTGGTAAAGAATGGTATAACTCTACATGATTGTGGGCTGTGAACTTTCCTGTTTAAACAGTGAAACACCTTCTCCATGGGGCTGTGAAGGGGACACTGGGAGCTTGTTAGATGCTCTTTCTGTCTGGGATAGAAAGAATAGTTAGTTTTTTTTTTGGTTTTTTTTTTGGGTTTTTTTTTTGGTGTGTGTGTGGGAAGTATAGGAATATCACATTCCCGCACTAGAATGAAATATAAAAAAGAGTATGTTTCTTGAAACACATGCCATTAATGAAATGAGTTCCCTAGAGGAGTCATGTTTTTCTGAAAGGAAACACCAATACATCTTGGTGTATTTAATAAGCACTAAGCAAGTCATAGGAATAGGGTACTAGAAGTCATGTTGCTAAAGCTTTTGTGATTTAAATGTCTTTAAATTCTTGAAGCTGCTGTTTGTCTTGGATAAATACAGGCCTAGAGAAGATGCTCACTCTATCAGAAGGCAGCAGAGCCCATTTTGTTAGAAGCACGTATGTGTAGTGTGCTAGTAAATGTTTAACTGCTGGCTCTCCAATAAAACATAAAAGCCTGGTGTTTAGTGTTTGCTAAGGTTTATAATGTAATTGCTCTGTTACTTCTCTCATGAATGAGTTCAAAGTGTCAGTGAGGCATCAGTAGCGGAGTTCTGAAATTCCATGCATACACACTGCGCTTAGAAGCTGGAGAGAGGAGACACCAGCATATTCCCAACCTGAAGGATGGTTTCCTTTAGGTGTTTCCTTGCTCTAGGCCAGGCACTCGAAAACCCTTAGAACTTACACATCTATTGGAGTTTCTTATGTCAATTCATACTGTGCTAGGAGAACTCAAAAATTTCCTCTTTCTTTCTGTGACACAAAGAATAGTGTGTCAGTGTCAGAAAATAATACATCATTTTATAACTAGGAGTCTTTGTCTTCTTGGATCCAGTCTGGAATACATATTTTGTATTGGCTGTGTAGAGACATGGTTTACTGGATATTGAAGTGAGAAAATGATGATTGAGTTTTGGAGCAGATGAATAGGCATTTAGACCTAGGAGTATAAGGGGTGCATTTTTTTTTTAAGATCACACTGTGGAAACTGAAACTTCATAAAAGATGTACTTGAGAACCATGTTCTATCAATGAAATCGGAGTTTCTATCCACTTCAGGCTGAAAGACTGATAGCTTTCTGAAAGTAATGATGATTAAAAAAAAATAGAACAATCACTCTGCATACTAGGAAGACAAACCCCAAAGTAACATTGATTTGGTGGAGCTGAAATTAACAGTGTTTCAGTTTAGTGTGAACATTTTAAACACCACAGAAAGGATTTGTTTATAAAGTAGGCTTGAAGTTGGAGAGATGGCTCAGCAGTTAAGAGTGCATATTGTTCTTGTAGAGGACATAAATTTAGTTCCCAGCACCATATCAGAAGGCTCACTACTCTACCCTAGGGTGTCTGATATTTCTGAATTTATAGCCAAAAAAATTCACAAACACAGGGAGATACATCATACAAATAATAAAAAAATAAGTTTGCTGGAGTACCAACTATTGTCACTGCATTACATGTATTTACTGGCTACTTGGTGTGTTCCAAAAATTTCATACGAAGCATCTATGAAATGCTGAATGAACATACCTGTGCTGGTTTGTACAAGAATGACCCCCATAGGATCATATATTTTAATGTTTAGTTGCTAGTTGGTGGAACTGTATTGGGAAGGATTAGGAGGTGTGGTCTAGCTGGAAGAGGTGTATCACTTGGAGTGGACTTTGAGGTTTCAAAAGCCCATGCTAGGCTCCCTCTCCTCCTTCTCTGTGTTTCTGCCTCCAACTTGTAAGTAAGATGCAAACTCTTAGCTATGGCTCCAGTGACAGGCCTGTCTTCTTGCTGCCATGATAGTAGGCTAATTAATCCTCTAAAACTATAAGCAACCTCCCAATTAAATACTTTCTTTCATAAGTTGCCTTGGTTATAGTGTCTGTCCACAGCAACAGAAGAGTAACTGAGACAATACCTCACTTAAACACACAGTTGGATGGGAGTTTTTGAAAATTTTTCCATTATTATTTGATCGTTAGTGAGAGTTGCACCACAAATACTGTAACTTACTTGCCCTTCAAATGGCTCAACATGATAGTGTGCTTTTTTTTACTGACTTCTGGAAACCCCAGGGAGGATCCTAAAGTCTATTAGGGGTTTGTAAGATCCAAACTCATTTTAATATTGAAACACAATTTGCTTGTTTTTTTGTTTTCTTATAATGCTACAATGAATTTTCTCAGAGGTTATATGGCTTGTGATAATGCCACTCCTCTAAGTTCTTTGTTTTAAAGATTATGTTTTAATCAGAAGAAAATTTGAGTCAAGGAGATAGTGATGGTAACAATCTAGGTGTTCGACTTGATGCATTTGCTGTTGAATAAACAACTAAATGTCCTCTCTCTGAGCAGTACCTTATAAGCTCATGTATTACATGTTAGATTAGGTGTGCACTCTTAAGACTGCCAGACCTTGAACAACTTCACAATTAAATTACATGTCAACTAGAGACATTAGATGTTAGATGGCAGCCTACGCTGGATATGTCAAGTAACTTTCAATTGCTGTAACAAATATTATAGATAAAAGAAATTAAAGAAAAAAGGTTTTAAAGAGAAAAAAAAGGTTTATTTGGCTCATGGTTTAAAGGTTTAGTCCATGTCCGGTTATTATTGGTTTTGAACCAATGATGAGATATCACTTGATAGTAAGAGCTCATGAAAGAGGAGAGGGGGAAATCCTTACTTCACTGGGGCATTGGAGGGATTGGGGGGGAGAAGGGGAGGGAGAAAGGAAGAGAGGAGGGCTTTTAAGAGACCATATAACTAGGCTCCATTTCTTTCTTTTTTTTTCCCTTCTTTATTTTGTATTTAACAAAAAAAACAGTAACATGAATTTAAAATGAAGAAAAGTTAACAATAACTATAAAGAGGATAAGAATCATAAGCATGGCTTATCAAGGGTGGTAATGCAAATAAGATTGCTACACATATATTTACTTTGTGTTCAGCTTTCCCTCTGAAATTTTTTTTTCCCATCCCTGTATATCCTTATTCAAGGTCTCTTCCCCCTCCCACCACATCTTGACATTTTTCTTCTCTGCAACTCCCCATCCCCTCCCTGGTCAGGGAGCAGACAGTCCTATGGTCCCACTGACCCAATAATGCTTGGATCAGTCTCCACTCCTGGCCAAATCCAGTTTTGTCCCCTCTCCCTCAAGAATGAGTCTGGTATTCCTATAGTTGGAATGGGGTCTGAAGGGTCAGTCCAGGGTGTTTCTGATCCCAAGCTGTTCAGTGGTTGTGGTTTGCTGCTTGGGCATGTTTGGCTTTTTTTTTTCTTGTTTGTTTGTTTAGAGACCACTAGTGAGTGAGTACATCCCCTGCTTATCTCTCTGAGATTGTGATACCTCGCTCAGGAGGATATTCTCCAAATCAATCCATTTGCCTGTGAATTTTAGGATATCATTTTTTCTTACTGCTGAGTAGTATTCCATTGTGTAGATATACCACAGTTTGTTAATCCATTCTTCAGTTGAGGGACATCTGGGTTGTATCCAGGTTCTTGCTATTACAAATAATGCTGCTATGAACATAGTTGAGCTAATACCTTTGGAGTGTGAATGTGCCTCTTTAGGGTATATACCCAGAAATGGTATTGCTGGGTCCTTGGGGAGATTGATTCTCAATTTTCTGAGAAACCTCCATATTGCATTCCAAAGTGACTGAACAAGCTTACACTCCCACCAAGAATGGAGGAGTGTTCCCCTTGCTCCGCATCCTATCCAGCATAAGCTGTCATCTGTGCCTTTTATCTTAGCCAATCTAACAGGTGTTAGGTGGTATCTCAAAGTTGTTTTGATTTGCATTTCTCTGATGGCTAAAGATGAAGAGCACTTTTTCAGGTGCCTTTCAGCCATTCGTAGTTCCGGTGCTGAGAATTCCCTTTTTAAATCTGTACCCCATTTTTTGATAGGGTTATTCAGGGTTTTGGGCTCTAAATTCTTGAGCTCTTTATATATCTTAGAGATCAGTCCTCTATTACTTGTAGGGTTGGTGAAAATCTTTTCCCATTCTGTAGGCTGGCGTTTTGTCCTATTGACAGTGTCCTTGGCTTTGCAGAAGCTTCCTAGCTTCAGGAGATCCCACTTATTGATTGTTGGTCTTAGTGCCTGTGCCACTGGTGTTATATTTAGGAAGTGGTGGCCTGTGCCAATTTGAAGAAATGTATTTGCCACTTTCTTTTCTATCAAGTTCATAGTGGCTGGGTTTAAGTTGAGGTCTTTGATCCACTTGGATTTGAGTTTTGTGCAGGGTGACAGGCTCAGATCTATTTGCATTTTTCTACACACTTCCATCCAGCTATGCCAACACCATTTGTTAAATATACTATCTTTTTTTCCATTGAATGTTTTGGGCCTCTTTGTCAAAGATCAGGTGTTCATAGGTTTTTGGGTTAATGTCTGGATGCTCAATTCTATTCCATTGGTCCACAAGTCTGTTTTTATGCCAGTACCAGGCTGTTTTTATTACTGTAGCTCTATAGTATAGCTTGAAGTCAGGGATGGTGATACCTCCTGAGGTTCTTTTGTTG
>PVIH01010775.1:0-19192 GCA_004025045.1 Sigmodon hispidus
TTCACGATTAGATGGGTCCTGATCAGTTGTGGCACTTTGGTTTGTGTGTCTCCTGTCACCTCTCTGGTCAGGGTTCGAAACTGCCCCTCAGAGACCCCTGCAGTTGGTTTGCTCAGTTCACTCAGTTCGGGGTCGCGGTAGGGATCCTTGCAGATACCCTCAGCAGCAGCAGGAGCTGTGGGTGTGGCCAGGTGCAGAGCTCAGCTGCCCCTGCTCCAGAGTGTGCTGGGACGCTGCAGAGAGCACAGGTCCCGGTGGCGGAACCGGAAGCAGTGTGAGGTCAACTCTCCCTCCCAGGCCAGGATACAGGCGCTGAGGCCCGCCGAGCCCTCCTCACCTCTGGTCAGGGTTCGAATCCACCCCTCAGAGACCTCTGCAGTTGGTTTGCTCAGTTCACTCAGTTCAGGGTCGCAGTAGGGCTCCTAGTAGATTCCCTGAGCAGCAGGAGCTGCGGGTGTGGCCAGGTGCAGAGTTCAGCTGCCCCTGCTCCAGAGTGCGCTGGGACGCCGCAGAGAGCACATTAGCTGTGTTTCTCTGCATATGCTTCCATCAGTTGCTGGATGAAGATTCTATAAGGACAATTAGAGTGGTCATCCATTTGATTATAGAAGGGCAGTTCAGGCACCCCCTCCATCATTGCTTTGTGTTCTACCTGCGGTTATTTCTGTGGATTCCTGGGAGGTTTTCTAACCCCAAAATGGTTTCTTCTCTTAAGACATCTATTTTGTTGTTCTCCTTCCCCATCCCTCCCCCAACTCTACCATCCAGTTCCCTCATATTCTGCTCCCACCTCACTTTACTCCCCCATGCTCCCAATTTACTCAGGGGATCTTATCTATTTCCCCTTCCCAGGGGGATCCATGGATGTCTCTCTTAGGATTCTCCTTGTTACTTCGCTATAGTAAGATGTTTCTGACCTGTCTACTCCATCCTAGCCCCAAGGTTTGGGCCCACCTGCAGTCTTGCTGCTGATTAGCCCCAAATAATCTCACAAAGATTTATATTAATTATGAATAAAGTCATATTTTTTATCCGTGTATATCCTTGTTCAAGCTCCCTTCACCCTCCCACCCTTTGCAGTCACTCTCTCTTCACATCTAATAATAAAAAAATTCAAAAAAAGAAATAAAACTTTAAAAATGAAAAGAGAATACAAAGTACAATTCTTTAGGTCTTTATCTTTTATCTGGTTTCCACTAAAGGTCTAGAATAAAAAGTATAACTGTCATGAGTAAAAAAACAAAAAAACAGACATGTTAATTACATGCTGTTCAGCCTTTGGCTCAGTGTTATTGCTGGGTACCTCTAGTATCTTAATTCAACCCATCTGTATTAATCTGTCTTGCCACATGGGTCCTGGCTTACCTGTGTTCCATTATACTTGCTTCTTGGGCAGCTGGATCATATCTGCCTGACTCTGCCCTTCTTTCCCTATATTTATACTTGGATTTCCTGCCTCTTCTAAGATGTTCAGCCATAGGCCAAAACAGTCCCTTTATTAACCAATGATATTCACAGCCTACAGAAAGACATCGCTCATTACCTAGGTTTTCTGGGGTTGTAGATTGTATCTTGGTTATCCTTTGCTTTATGTCTAATGTTCACTTATGAGTTAGTGCATACCATGTTTGACTTGCTTGGTCTTGGTCTGGGTTACCTCATTCAGGATGTTTTTTTTCTAGTTCTATCTGCCTGAAAATTACAAAATGTCATTTTTTTCTTACTGCTCTGTAATACTCCATTGTGTAAATGTACCATCTTTTTTTTTTTTTTAAATCCATTCTTCAGTTGAGGAACATTTAGGTTGTTTCCAGATTCTGGCCATTACAGATAATGTTGCTATGAACATAGTTGAACAAATAGCCTTGTGGTATGAATGTGTATTCTTTGGGTATATGCCCAAGAGTAGTATTGCTGGATCATGAGGTAGATTGAGCCCCAGTTTTCTGATGAACCTCAATACTGATTTCCAAAGTTCCTTCACAAGTATATACTCCCATCATCAAAGGCAGAGTGTTCCCCTTGTTCCACATCCCCTCCAGCATAGGCTGTTATCAGTGTTTTTGATCTTAGCCATGCTGACAGGTGTTAGATGGTATCTAAGTGTTGTTTTAATTTGCATTTCCCTGATGGCTAAGGATGTTGAACAATTCTTTAAGGGTCTTTCTTTCATTAGAGATTCTTCTGTTGGGAATTCTCTGTTTACATGTGTGCTCCATTTTTAAATTGGATTATTTTGTATTTTAATGTCTACTTTCTTGAGTTCTTTATGTATTTTAGGGTTGCTGGAGATCTTTTTCCATTCTGTAGGCTGTTGTTTTGTCTTATTGGCCTTTGCTTTACAGAAATTCTTAGTTTCAGGAGGTCCCATTTATTAATTGTTGCTCTCATTATTTGTGCTTCTGATGTTATATTTAGGAAGTGGTCTCTTGTGCCAATACATTCAAGAGTATTTTCCACTTTTCTCTGTCATGATTAGCAGAAATAGATTTATGTTGATTCTTTGAACCACTTGGACTTGACTTTTGTGCAGGGTAATAGATATGGATCTATTTACATTTTTCTACATGTCACCATCCAGTTATGCCAGAAACATTTGTTGAAGATGCTTTCTTTATTCTAATGTTTTCAGAGAAGTGTGGATTAATGTCAGTGTTTTCAATTGAATTTCACCAAACTACATGACTGTTTTTATGCCAATACCAAGTTTTTTTTTTATTACTTTAGCTCTATATTAGAGCTTGAAGTTGGAGAAAGTGATACAACCATAAGTTCCTTTATTGTACAGGATTGTTTTGACAATTCTCAGTTTTTGGTTTTTCCATATAAAGTTTAATATTTTTTTGAGGTTGGTCAAAAATTGTGTTGGGATTTTGATATAGATTGCATTGAAATTGTAGATTGCTTTTGGTAAGATTGCCATTTTTACTATGTTGATCCAACCTATAAAAGAGCATAGGAGATCTTAGTTCAACATCCACTCCAGGCCGATCTGCTTTCCTCCCACATCAAGACTGAGTCAGGTGTTTCAGGTGTTTCTCTGGAGGGAATGGGTTTCAATTTGCCAGTCCAAGGTGTTTCAGATCCCTATCTCACATTTGTTGACAAACTTTGATGTGCCAGGCTTTTTGCTGTATGTTCTTGTAGCATATAGTTCTTAAACTTAAGGAGTTTATAGTGCATCTGCCAAATTTTAGTGGGAAGGGGATCAGAAGAAAAAGAACAGGCAATCACAATCACTATACAGAATGATGTTTCCATAGCAAGTAGATGATAATATTTGAGTACATAAGAGGCACTGCTAGTGGGGGCCTTTAAGTCTACAGGTGGTTTTTTAGCAAAGGTTTCCCAAGCCAATGCTCATGTGAGTGAAATTATATCCCAATTTCTGGAATCTTAGTACACAGCAGGCAACTGATTTATTTATTTGTGATCTGGTCTACATATTGCGGTAAAAGTTAAAACAAAGAAAGCCGCAGGTGCATTCTTCCCCACAAAGAATAGATGGGGTCCAGGATTTAGCTAGGACTAATGGATTGTTAAAAGGTTCACATGCTGCAGAGTATGGACAATCTACACAAATGAGAAGGAACTAGGCATTGAATGACCTTGTTTGCCGTGCCAGGGACTTTGAGGGTCTGTGGTCCAAGAACAAGAAATAAATCAAGAGTTTTGAAGTCAAAAGTGACAAGATTGATTTTTTTTCTTTTAGAAGTGTCATTCTGCCTGCAACTGAAAGTTAGTTGGTGACAAAGACAGTGAGGAGTTTATTTAAATTGTTCATTGTCTTTGAGATGGTGGTTACAGGGAGAAGATCCACATTTGAAATATAAATTGAACATCAGAGATTCTAGTGATTGAATGTGGACAATGAGGTAGAGGATAGAAGATATAGAGAGTGCAAGCAAAGGATTTTTGAGCCACTACACCATAATAGATTGAGAGTAACTGTGACTAAAGATACATGTTTGGAATTATCAGCATTTATAGAGAGATGATTTGAAGTTTGGGACCAATCATATTAAGTTGGAAAATCAGTTTCCCTTATTCCTTATTTTGTTTCATATTCTATGAATATGCCAACTGTAGACTCTTTCCCCACAAAATTTGTATACCACTCTATACCTAGTTTCAAGAAAATACACAGACTTCTTCAAGCTGGCCCTTTATGATGTCCAGGTCTAAAACCTCTGAATATAGAGAATAAAAGACCCATAAAAATAGAACTCTGGGAAACATTGTATAAGAAGTGGTAAAATATGATGTAGACATCAAGAGTCAGCACATACTAAAGAAGGCAAGGGAAGAAAGTTTTAAGATAGCAGGACTGATTGGTAGACTTTGGTGCCACAATTAAGAGTGAGTAAGGTAAGGCCTCAATTTTTGTAACTGGCTTTGGCAAGCAAGTGGCAGTGACCTTTGCAGAGGTTTTAGTAAAATGCTGTGGACAAAATCCTGAATGCAGTTTTTAAGATATAAATGAGAAGAGAGGAAGTAGCATAGAATATTTGGGCCATCTGCTTCGAAGAGAGTGGAGTTTGGTGGTGGGGAGTTTTTTGTTAATTTAAGAACATATAGAGAATGCTGAATTTCTTTTGGTATTTCTCTGAACTCCCTAATTTTCTGACTTATTATCATTAAAAAGATAAGCTGTATAAGAAATGTGGTTTTAGAGATGTCTAATGCTTATGTTGAATATTAATAAATGATGAATTTGTGTTCATATTGTTACAACTGTATATCTTCCTCAGTTTTGTGGCAGGCATTTGTCTACTCAGAATCCACAATGCCTTGGGCTGTTCTAAATTAGCACTGTAGGATGTGTATTTAGGCTAGCCTGTCTGGGTAAGAGAGTCAATAAGGCTGGCCTTAGGCTGTAGGGTGAGGAGCCAGCTTTGTAATGCGGAGTTTAGTAATCATGGAGGCTTTATGTTTGCACGTGTGAACCTTAGTTAAGCTTTGCCATAGGTTTTCCCAAACACCTGGGGCTTTTGGTCTATGAAAACACTAATTTGTGTCTCCAGGGGCCCTGCATAAATCAAACTGGGAATAAGGGGAGGAGGAGAAAGGAATTTCTTTGTGCAAATCCCAGCTCCCTGTTAACTATTTAATCAAGATGAAAGCAAAAGTCCTATAGCAATTGCTGCATTAGTGATGCACTGTTATCTTTGCTTGATGTATTCTTGCTTATTGGATGTATGCTAAGACAGGCAGTAAATGCTGCCTCTCCTAAGAAGGCCCTGCTTTGTTGACCTTCAACAGAGTGTTGACTCAGATTTCACAGTTCCTGTTGATTCAAAGGGAGGCTTAATCTGGGTGAGTGATGGTTATTAACTTAAACTTTAGTCCTTTTTCTACCATCTGTTGTGAAGTGGCTTGTCAGTCACAGATCAGGAACAATAGCAAAGATCCTACCTAGGGAAAGCTGAGCCCTTCTCTCTAGGCTTGGAACAGATTATTTAGAGGTAACATACACTATCATGGAAGCAATTGTCATGTTAGAGTGATTTTAGGATGAGAAGTAAACTTAAGTCAAAATGCTTCCAACCTTTAAGTACCAACCTAGAGGACGCTGTTCTTAGCCAAGGTGTCTCCCTCTCCCAGTGTTTTGGGTTTATCTATCAACCACTGCATGTATCAAACAGAGTGCCAGATATTTAGAACAATGGGGAATCTTTGTTTCTGTATTTGCTGCTTTCTTAGTTCCATAGAGTATTAGATGTGAACAAATAGAACATAATCTATAAAACAGACTAGAACTCCCACTCTACAATTTTGTGTGTGATTTACCAAATACTTTTGGCATCCAAGAGTTAATTTTGATTTCATGGTGTTAAAGCACTGTATTCTCTTCTGTGATGCCACTATAAATGTCTAAACACTAAAATTCGTACCCCACGACTTTATATGATATTTTCCAAATTAGAAACACAAAAAAATCCATGGGTCTTTGTATTTTCATGATCAATTTAAAATAATTGTTTACAGAAACATTAGTTCTTAGAGTTTCTATTGGGCAGTGTATCTTTAGGTTGTATGTAAGAAAAAGTAGAATGGTATACCTAATTAATGGCAAATGCTGATTATATATTGAATATATCCATTTTATACTGTATTTTTTTCTTATCAGAAAATATGTACCTCCTTGAAAAAGAAAGGGTTCAGGGTAGGCTGTGTTGTACTGGCAGGTCTACATCCAATTTAATAGCAGTCATTGTGTCTCTTGACTGTTTCATGACCACACTGAATCAGTGATTTATACCATTTGAGTTTGTAGCTGTACACACAATGATGCTGATACATCTCTTTATCAGTTTCTCAGAACTTATCCCTGTTGTGAGATATGACCATGATGTGTGTGAATAAAATGAATATATGAAGTCAAAAAGGAAAAGAAAAGTGACACGTGTGTGCGCACAAGTGAGAGAGAGAGCCCTAAATAAAATGAATATAGGAAGCAAAAAAGGAAAAGTTATGTGTGTGTGTGTGTTAGCATGTGCATATGCGTGAGACAGAGAGAGAGCTTTAGTATATGCTGTTTCATGAATTCTACTTGGTATTATTAATAAAAACCCCCGCATGAATTCTACTTGGTATTATTAATAAAAACCCCCGAATCCAGATATTGGGGGGAAAGCTGAAATATGAGAGAGACAGAGAAATAAAGTATAGTCAGTTCTCACCTAGCCAATTCCTCAGGCCGAAAAGAGTAGATCCTGTCTCCAGGAATCCTTAGACTGAATACCTCTTAGTCCTTGGCAGAACACACATGAAACTGAATGCTTCCCTCCTCTTTCTCTGTCCAGCTATCTCTCTTTCTGGTTCAACTTTCCTAGTGCTAGGATTAAAGGCATGTGCCACCACCTGACTCTGTTTGGCCTTAGACTCACAGAGATCCAGAGAATCTTTGCCTCCTCAGTGCTGGCATTAAAGGTATTGTTGTAAGTGTTCCCAGGCCCTTTTGGGGCCGGAGGTTTCAGACCTGGTCCGAAGCAGCTTTTGTCCTCCAAAGAAATGAATCAGACACTTATATTAACTTCATACTGTTTGGCCCATGTCTCATGCACATTACTAGCTAGCTCTTTCATATTAATCCAACCCATTTCTTTTACTCTATCTGCCATGTGGCCTGGATTCATTACATGTTCCTCCTTCAGGGGTCGGATGGCAACTGGCTAACTCTGCCCTTCTCCTACCTGCCTGTTCTCTGATCCTCCACCCACTTCTACGGTGCTCCACATAGGCCAAACCAGTTCCTTTATTTTCAGCATACAGAGAACATTCCACCACAAGGTGTGGGTCACAATTTACTGACCTTTATGTCTTGACTCTATGAGTGGCTCTATACTCTGATATTTCAGGCTATTTTAATTCAATATACAATATTTTGCCACAATATGCTGTGCATATGAATGCGTACCCACACATGAATGTGTAGAGTCAAGAGGATGATGCTGGTTGTCTTCCTCTAAGGCTCTCTATCTTGTATTTTGAGTGGAGGTTACTTATGGAACCTGGAACCTACTGATTGGCTACACTGACTGGACAATGAACCTCCAGGATCAGCTAGCCTCTGCCTTCTAGCACAGAGATTACAGGTTTATGCCACCACAATTAGATTTTTATGTAATTGCTGGATGTCCAAACTCAGGTCATTTCCTCCTACCAAGTTATCTCCTCAGCTGTAGGAAAGTTGGATGATGTCCTGGGTTTTATCCCCCACCCCTCCCAATAAAAAAGACTACTTAGTTTGTCCTAAGTAGGACTATTCCCCAATACATTTATGCAACATCTAGGTATTATTGTCAGGCATGCAGTGGAGAGCAAGATGAAAAGTAAGACCTCAAAGGACTCAAAGGACTGAAACTCAAGCTGTATGAATGTGCTACGAAGACCTGCCATGTTAGTAAGCATCTGTACCCTTTCAAGTCAGTACTAACAACTCATCACAGACAGGTTTTTTTTCTAATTCTTTTTTTAAAAGGCAGAATTTCATGAGTCCCAGACTGACTTCAGATTTTTTGTGTAGCAGAGGATGACTTTGAACTCCTAATGCTTTCACCTCCCCAGCGCTGAGATTCCAGATGTATTCATACTTGGTTTATGCTGTGCTTGGGATACAATTTAGGGCTTAGTGTGTGCTAGGTAAGCACTGTGTCAACTATGCTACATCACCTGCTTTATTTTCATTCTGCTACTCTGTAGATGAGCTGTTGGCATAGAGAATCATAAACTAATGGAAAGAAGCCATTCCAAATACCTATTGTGTAAAGAAATAGACGCACCAGCGGACAAGGTCAAAAGAAATGCACTGATAAAAACTGATTAGCCTCTGAGGTTCTCTTTTTTAATCTTAATAATTTATAATAAAATATGAATTAAATATGGACTTTTAAACCCCAAACTCTCTCTCAATTTATTGTAATAATTTCTTGCATTATTCTGCCATATAGGGTTCTTTCTTTTTCAGTCCTATGATAATGTCATGTATATATTTATTCAGATACTTGTGTATTTTTATTATTGGTCAGTTACAAAAGCTGTCTGTGAATTTATATAGCATACCAAAAGCATAAGGGTTTCATATACTTTAAAAACATAAACAGCATGCCATGAGAAAAAATAACATAGAGATATAACTAAATAAATAGCTAACTCTTTTCTCCCCCTGCCTTAGTGTCTATCCATTTATCTTTGTCTACTTTTCTAAAATAAAATAACGTAACTCAGGTAAAAAATGTGCTCTCTGGGAATTCCATCACTGTCAGTGGCGAACACAAGGAGACACTATCATTAACCTCCTTTTGCTCAGGTGCTCTTTAGAGCTTTAACAAAGCAGCTAGGAGTGTGGCTTATCATTGCTTCTATGTCAAACATGACAATAGGTAGTCACCTGGGAAGGCAACAGGCAGAGGGCAGCAAGCCAGGAACTGCTTCTGGAGAGATGTGACAGTAAAATCTCAAGACTCGAACAGTTGCTTGTTGAACTGACTGGAGCCTGTATAGGGGACCATGTAAGTCTTGTAAATGTGTCCATTCTTTCTTATGACTCGCTGATCTATTCGATGTTATGCCATGTATGGTCAAGAAGCTGTATATTCTGCTGGTTATGATTCTATGCCTTATCAAAGTTAATGCCTAGCTTTTTCCTGGGAAGCTGAATTCTCTGCAGTCTAGTTACATTTCACATAGCTTTTATTTCAGTTCAGCTTTACTTAAATCACCAGTAGTATTTTAAAAACAATATATGAGACTTTTACATTATTAGAATCATTTTTATTGACCTAACTGAGGCCTTTGATTTAGTCACCCATAAACACTTTCTTTAGAAATCCCATGATTCTGGACTTAGTAGTGACCCTGTAAAATGGTTTTCTCTCCATTTAGTTCTTGCCAACTTAGCCTTGACCTGGAGGTCCACAATCCTTGCAGACTGTCATTTTTAGTGAAAATTAAGTGAAGTTCCTCTTTGGCTGATGGTGAAGGAGAGTTCAAAGACTGCTGCCAGCTCCATTTGCTATCACAAAAGGTTCCCCTTTTGAAATCCTTTCTCCAGCAGATCTACTGTATTGAGGATATATATGGGAGAATTTTTTCTCAAGTTACTTATGGTATAAATAATCTCCAACAATGAAACATTTATGGGGATTCATGAGACATAACTTATTTAATAAAGTAATAAAGTGGTAGAACTGAATGGGATGTGTTGAAACCTTTAGCCTGACATCTTTGTTTCATACGTGGGAAAACTGAGACCCAGAAACATTAAATGATTCACATAGTATCATATAATGGTTAGCTTTAGAATCTAGATTTGAACCCAGTACTTAAGGCTCCTACTTGGATATTGTTTCTACTGCATTAAGCTACTTTCTGCATAGCTAGTTTATTTAGAATTCATCTATTACAAGTATATATTTATATGACATGAGAATATATTCTAGGTAAAACTATTTGTTATATCTTGTATGAGTAGAAATAAGCTTAACAGTTCACAGCAGACCTAGGTCTGAATTCTGCTTATTGTTGTATGAGTTTTTACACCTCATTCTGACCCTCAGTTGTCTACTAAACTAATATGAGTATTATATAATTATAAGAATGTTATATATCCACTTGTGTATGATTGTGAATATTAAGGGAGGAAATGTATTAGAAGCACTTTTCAAAGCACCATTTAGACAGTAGATTTTCAGTGAATGATAACTCTCTGTGCTATTTAACTTTTTCATGCATGCTTCATTTTTATCCATTTCCCCATTTCCCATTATGAGAATTCTCTTGAAAATATTAATTTAGATTTAAAATAAAATTTGGTTTTTATTAAACCAGCCATCAAATGGATTGAAAAGCAGCAACATTCTTTTCACTAAATCAAATCTAGCATATCATTTTATTTTCTAAACTAATTGCAGCCAGATTTGGTTCTGTTTAATATTGCATCTATTTCTACAAACAGGGAATTGTTTTTTCTATGGTTTGATTGGCATGGATGGTTTGTATAAATGTTACTGAATTACACTAGTATTGTTGTATGGTGGGGATACAGGTTCATTATTATCCTCTGTTCCTAAGGTGCTTATGTATTTCATAAAATTACCCTTTGGACTAAAAATTTTCAGACAAGGTGGAAATTTTTCAGAGGGTGTGACAAATGAAGAACTTTTTGTAACTTTTTTCATTTGACAACCAAGTAATGTCATTTTAAGGTTTATCTATTTGCTCCTTCAGTTTCAAAATCTTAAAACCCTATAAAAGCCAGAAACGCACAATAATGTTTTTAAAGAACATCTTGCAGAATGGAAATCTTAGGGCAGTAGTGTGTGTGTGTGTGTGTGTGTGTGTGTGTGTGTGTGTGTGAGAGAGAGAGAGAGAGAGAGAGAGAGAGAGAGAGAGAGAGAGCAGAGTTTTGAGAAGATACTGTACATTGCCCCAGAAGTTTTCTTCAAATCGTCTTTGACAGTACATATTTTTATAACAAATATATACCTTGAAATTGGACCATGCTATTTCATATTCCCAACTATCCTCAATTTTAACTTTGTTTGAGAAGTATTTATCAGGAAGAAATTTATACAAAGTAAGCATTGAATACAGGCTCTAAAGTTAAGGGAGGCAAGGATTATAAGTAGAGCTAGAAGCTTACCTAAGAGGCTGAAGGAAAAGCTAATCGGAGATCCTCAAAACTAGAAGCCAGAGACCAGTGCCTTAGTGATTTTGATCAAATTTATATCATCAGGATCTGAGAGACATGGGGTATCATTGTAATGAAAGCTCTCTTCATTAGAGCTAATCACAACTAGAGGGGATGAGAGAGATGATGTTGGCTGAAAGATGTTATTGAGGTTAGGTGTGGGGATGAAAGGAATCTCAGAAGCAGAAAAAAAAAAACACTCAAAAAACATATCCCCTACATTGAGCCCTTGAGAAGCTAGAGAGTGCAATAAAAAAAAAAAAGAGTTTCTCAATCACTTAGATGAGATTTAGGTTATATGATTATTGCAGGTTTTAATAACCAACTAAGCAGTCTCTATTTAATACTGTAATCTTTGTGGCAGCCAGCCTTATATTGTTTGCTTCCTGATAGGTACCATCAATAAGAGCTATGTGTATGGTCTATAGATGGGCCAAGTACACTTTTGCTGAATCTATGAATAATCTGTGTAAAAAGTTACTTAAGGTTTTCTTCTTCTAAAATTAGATGAATTTATTTACTCCATTGCCTCTGTGTGTGCTTTAGAGTGATGAAAGGAAGGTAAAGAAACAGCCTAAACTCAACGTGTAGATCAAGCAACAATAAGGATCTAAGCTCAGGACAAATGTGGTTTAGGATCTTTTAGAGAATGTTTTATTTCTTTCAGTTTACTTGGCACAAAACTGGTTTTACTTTTAAGGTATCTGTCAATGGAGCATAAGATACATTATTATGGAACTAATAAGGAAGGAAGCTGAAATCAGGGAGCCTTGAAGAAGTGACTCCTTTTCTGATATCTCACCTGCTGTTAACAGCCTATAGCCATTTCTGTTTCATTACATGATTAAAAACAGCAACAAAAAAGAACAGTTTCTTACACATCAGAAACTCTTCTCTCTTTTTTCCATGAACCTGTGAAGCTATTCTTTGCCCTTTAATGTCAGCACCTAGAACAGCACCAGTGCAAAGCAGGCTCCATCCTTTGAGCCAGGTGGTGGTGGCACACTCCTTTAATTCCAGCACTCAGGAGGCAGAGGCAGATGGATCTCTGTGAGTTCAAGGCCAGCCTGGTCTACAGAGTGAGTTCAAGGACAGCCAGAGCTATTACACAGAGAAACCCTTTCTCCTCCCCCTAAAAAAAGAAGAAAGAAAAAAATCTCTTGAATACGATCTACCTGATCCTGTATTTTTTGAAGGACACCTAGCCCTTTGCACTACTTTCCATAGATTCCTTAAAAAGACAGAGGCATATCAGGAAGAGCAATTATGGAGAAAATGGAGAAGAGGAATAGAAAGTAATTGCAATTTCATATGTGCTTAGATTCCTGTGCACTTTGGGAAATCTCTTAAGTGTCTCAACTGAGTTACAGCTCCATTCTGTAACATAGTTACTTCAAATGTGCAGATGCTAAGACCCAGAAAGTTTAGCAACTGCTGTTTTGTAGCATAGAATAGTAAAGGTACTGGTGTCTGTATCATTGTACATGAATACTAATGTCTAAAATGACAGCATTAAAACATTCACTTCTTTCTTGAGTCCTCTGGCCCAGTAAGTATAGGAGCTATACTTAAGTATATAATAGACTTTTCTGAGCTTTAGCCCCCAAATATTTGTGCATAACCACATTTTTGTTAATAAGAAATGTAGTTTAAAGACAAATTTGCTTTCTTAAATGAAATTTGGCATTTGAATGCCAAAGGAACTATAAGTAAGTCTGAGTTTCTTACTCTAAAGCCAGGAAATAAACAATAATGGACACTGTTTTTAATAATGAGGCTAGATGCAGAGGATGTAAAACTAATACAGGAAATGGAGAACAAGAACATCTGGCAGTTTGCTGCTTCCTGTGTAAAATGAGTCTTAAGGAACACTAGTGGGAGACAGTAGGGTATAGTGGATTGTAACATTTTTTTTTCTTGCCAGATTCCCATATTTCTGAATTTTTCTTATGCTTTAGATTTTTGTCTTAGTTTTGCTTTTTATTGTTGTTGTGGGGGAGGGTACAAGGTAATGTCTATGTTTAGTCTCTGTCTTTAGGTGCATTTGTTTTCTTGAGTTACTTCTCCAACAACAGACATGGTATTGTTTGGGCAAGTCATTTATTTTGAGCACTATAAGGTTTCTGATGAGAGTGCTGTAAACTGCAACTCTAAATTGATGTTGAACAATCGATAAACTACTTAGCAGAGGAATAAATGGCTTGAGGTAAAAATAACCAAGTAAAATATATCTACTACTTTCTGTTCAACTCTGGATAATAGAGGAAGAAGGCTTGATCAAAAGACCCATAAATGGTTATAACCCTCAAGATTCCATCATTTGGGTTAACTTTCCAGATTCACATTCATTTTCTCCTCCTCCTCTCTGTTAGAGAGGAAATGATCATGAAAGCTGATAAGAACATACTGGTTACCATTTGTCAAAAGTTAGCAATCTAAAAATAAGCCTGATTCTATTCTTAAAGAGGCCATAATTGTTTTTTTTTGTTGTTGTTGTTCAGACTGCAATTAGGTAGTAGTATAGTTGTAAATGATTATAAAGTACCTTAAAAAGAAGTGTCTCATGTGAAGATTTTTAATGTTATAGTTTTCTGGCACTAATGGACTACTCCTCTCCCCCTTTTAGTTTATTATTCTCAGCACTGTGTCTTTGTTTACTTGATTATTGTCTCAGATACTATTCAGTGAGATTCATGAATTAGCCTATACCTAATTCAGAAGTTATTTAATGAATACCTGTTTGGTGCCAGACATACTGTTAGGCAGTGTAAAAGTAACAGTAGGAAGATATGCAAAGTTCCCTGTCCTCAGTGAACTGTGAGGAAGACAGATAACATAAAAATATATCAATCCACATATAAAATACTTACTGTTTGTAGGACATTCCAGCACAGCTGTGGTTGGGGGAAATGGGAGAACCTACTTAGTTCTCATGAAATATTTCCCTGAGAAGATAAATTTAGGTTGAAACTTGGCAAATAAAAAGAAATTCATTATGCAAATTTGCTAAGAAAATGCTCACATAGGTCCCTGGAACAGGAAAAGACTGGTGTTCTTCAGAAACAGAGGAAAGGGCAGCATAGTGGAATGAGCACCAACAGCATCGCATGATACAGGTAAATAGAGGCCACATCATATATAACATATGAGCACCAGCATGTTCTAAGAGCAATGAGAGAGCCCATAGAAAAGTGTTAAGCAGGGAAAGATTTGAATAATTTTAAAGAGCAGCATGAATGGGCTTTTTGTAAATGGGGAGATCATAAGGGTGGATATGAAACTGAGAGGACTGATAAGTGAGTTTAATGGGGTGCATGATGCAAAAATCACCAAATAATAAATAAAAGTATTATGCTGGAAAAAATAAATGCTTCTTTGCTTGCTCTTTTGAGATCAAGTTAAATGTAAATAATAATCAAATCCCACAATCAATTAGAAGGCAGTTTATTTATTACAGGAGTCTAGGTAAGAAAGAATGCTAACCTAAATGGGTATTATCAAAGATGAAGAAGGAAGTGATGCTATTTGTTTGAATTCATATTATAGAGAGATTTAAAGTTATTTGGGAGTTTGAATAAAAGTGAGGGTGTGCAAATGGTTATATTCGTGCTGTTAAATGAATAGAGGAACTCAGGCTAATCCAGTAGAAAAGGGAAAATGGCATGACTGTCAAGAACAGATCTCAGTGGGTGGTATTCAAGGGCTCTGATTCTTCCAGGGTGAATACAAGAATATAGTGATAGGTAAGTATATAGATTTAGTGGTGAGAAGATGAGAGAGTTTCTTCCCCATGTGTCTTTTTTTTCTCCATACAGTCAGTATAAAGCAAGATTATTAGCTAACAGCTGCAAGTAGTAGTAGTAGTGGTAGTTTGTGTGTATGGGGGATGGAGTTAGGAATATTGAGGACAGTGGTGAAGGTCCATTCACTTTGAAGCATGAGAAGTCTAATTTGGTGGGAAAGTAGTTTTAATGTGTAGAGATGAGTACTCAGATGAGATGTGTTTGTGAATACTTTCAATGGAAGTGAAATCCATAATCTCACCTCTGATAATTTTCTCCAGTGAATTTCAGTAGCTTAGACACAGGGCCCGCAGTGGCAATTTAACTGATTTCGGCCCCATTTTGCCATGTGAGTGTATAAAATGGAACAGAGACTTGACTGCAGCATCAGATGATCTAGACCCTGATATTGGCTCAGCTATTTGCAAGCCATATGACCTTGAGCAACTTAATTAACCTTGTTTTGCTTGTTTCTCACTAAGAAGATAAAAAAGACTAAGTCTTTAATTTTGTTTAAAACTCTGTTTAGTTTTTTTTTTCTTTTGGGAAAATTTGTGATCTCAACCAGTTTCTCATTAGTATGTTTTGGTTAAATGTATATAGGTTCTGCAGCACACACTACTTGGATATGATTTTATTTCTGATTACCCAGCCATGTGATCATGATTAAGTTATTTCATCATAGACTACTAGAGTTTCTTTTTCTTTGCTATAGGCATAATGGCAGCACATACCTTAGAAAGATTATTTTGAAGACAAAATGAGTCAGTGTATGTGGAAATTTTAACATAGGTTCCTTCATGTGCTATGCTGTAAATAGATGACAGTCATCATTGTTACTCCTGCAATAGGCCACAGAGGGATGGAAAGCGTGGGTTTTCTCTTACTTATGAACATATGCCACCTGGCACCACACTTACTTTTTACTTTTAATTTATTATTATGGTCAGTAATATGTATGTCCGTAAGTACACATGTATGTGTAGAAGCCAGGGGACAACTTTTTTGGAACAGATTCAGTTTTTTACATCTTGGGAAGAAAATCAGGCCACCAGATTGGCATGACAAGTGCTCTTACTTGCTGACCTATGAATGAACCCTTGGCACCTTTACACTTAAAGACTTTAAATGTAGTCAATCTTGGTTTATATCCTCTGCTAGCCATTTCAATAGTGTTGAGACAATGAGTAAATTAACCAGCTGCTGCTCAAATTCCTCTTTTCTAAAATGAAAACAATAGCAGTAGCTGTCTAATAATCAGTGTGGTAAATTAAATGAGACACTACCAGTACAGAATGTGATACTGTAGGGTTTATGGAGTGGGCATTTAATTAAAGCAATTATTACTGTCAGTGTACCATTTTTATATCACCTGTTGCAGAATAAGAGACTTCTGTTGTTCTTATATTTATCCTAGAGCACAAAGAAGTAACAAATATCCCAATAGGAGAAAATGAGCTAAAGAAGAACATCTAGTAATTAGAGACTAGGATAGAGTGGAAACAGTAAGTAAGGAGTATACATTGTTATTGCTAGTTGTTACAATAAGCATTATAAGCAGTTTTGATTTCTAACATTGGAGTCTTATTTTAGAGGTGTGATAGATACCACTTACAGTGAATTAACGGACACCAAGATTGTAATTAATATGCCCAATCAGAATAGAAATTCATACAAGAACATAACCGTTGCCCTTTTTTTAGATTTATAGCAATTTTTTTCCTTTTTTATTATTATGAATAAGGAAGTCACACTTTCTATCTTTGTATATCTTTATTCAAGGTTCCTACCCCCTCCCACCACATCAGGTCATTCTTTCTTCTCCACATCTCCCCATCCCCTCCCTGGGCAGGCAGCAGGCAGTCCCATGGTCCCACTGACCCAATATTGCTTAGTTCAGCCTCCACTCCTGGCAAATCCACTTTTCTCTCCCCAACATCAAGAATGAGTCAGGTGTTCCTCTAGGGGAAGTGGGATCCAAGGAGTCAGTCCAGGGTGTTTCTGATCCCAAGCTGTTTAGTGGTTGTGGTTTGCAGCTTGGGCGTGCTTTTCTTTTTCCTTTTTTTTTTTTGAGGGGGGGTTGTTTTTGTTTAGAGTCCACTAATGAATGAGTACAGCCCCTGCTTATCTTTCTGGGTTTGTGATACCTCACTCAGGAGGATATTCTCCAAATCCATCCATTTGTCTGCAAATTTTAGGATATCATTTTTTCTTACTGCTGAGTATTACTCCATTCTGTAGATGTTCCATAGTTTGTTAATCCAGTCTTCAGTTGAGGGGCATCTAGGTTGTTTCCAGGTTCTTGTTATTAAAAATAATGCTGCTATGAACATAGTTGAGCTAATGCCTTTGGAGTGTGAATGTGCATCTTTTGGGTGTACACCCAGAAGTGGTATTGCAGGATCCTTAGGGAGACTGATTCCAGGAACATGGGAGATCTTTCCATTTTCTTATATCCTCTTCAATTTCTTTCTTCAGTGACTTATTTTTGTTGAACAGGTCCTCTACTTCTTTTGTTAAAGTTACACCAAGATATTTAATGCTATTTGCAGCTATTATAAAAGTTGATGTTTCCCTTATTTCTTTTTCACCCTTTTATCCTTAATGTATAGGAGGACTATTGATTTTTTTTTTTTTAGTTAATTTTGTATCCTTCTACATTACTGAAGGGATTTATCAGCTGTAGAAGTTCCCTGGTAAAATTTTGGGGGTCACTTATATAAACAATCTCATATCATCTTCAAATATAGTTTCACTTCTTACTTTCCAATTTATATCCACTTCATCTCCTTTCATTCTCTTATTCCTTTAGCTAAAATTTCGAGAAATATATTGAATAGATAAGAGGAGAGGAAACAGCCTTGCCGTGTTCCTGATTTTAGTGGGATTACTTTGAGTTTTTCTCCATTAACTTTGATGTTTGCTGTTGGCTTCTTGTAAATCGCCTTTATTATATTTAGATATTTTCCCTGTATTCCTGATCTCTCCAGGACTTTTATCATAAAGGAGTGTTGGATTTTGTCAATGATTTTTCAGCGTCTAAGGATACAATCATGTGGGTTTTTTTTCCTTCAGTTTGTTTATATGATGGATGACATTTACAGTTTTCTGTATGTTGAATCATCCTGCATTTCTGGGATGAAGCCTATTTGATCATGGTAGATGATATTTTTTATATGTTGTTATATTCAGTTTGTCATAATTTTGTTGAGAATTTTTGCAGCAATATTCATGAGGGAAATTGACCTGCAATTCTCTTTCTTTGTTGTGTCTTTGAGTGGCTTGGGTATTATGATTATTGTGGCCTCATAAAAAGAGTTTGGCAATATTTCTTCAATTTCTACTGTATGGAACAGTTTGAGGAGTATTTGTAGTAGTTCTTCTTTGAATACCTGGTAGAATTCTGCACATCTTGACCTGGCTTTTTTTTTTTCTTTTTGCTTGGGATGCTTTTAATTGAGAGCTTCAATTTCCTTTGGAGTTATAGGTCTGTTTAGGTATTTAATCTGATCTTGATTTAATTTTGGTAAATGGTACCTGTCCAAAAAGCTGTCCATTTCTTCTAGGTTTTCCATTTTTGTGGAGTATAGGTTTTCAATATGACCTGATAATTCTCTGGATTTCCTGGGTGTCTGTTTTTTGTTTGTTTGTTTGTTTGTTTGTTTTTCTTCTTCTTTATTTTGTATTTATCAAAAAAACAGTAAAATGAATTTAAAATGAGGAAAAGTTAACAATAACTATAAAGAGGATAAGAATCATAAGCATGGCTTATCAAGGGTGGTAATGCAAATAAGATTGCTACACATGTATTTACTTTGTGTTCAGCTTTCCCTCTGAATTTTTTTTTCCATCCCTGTATATCCTTATTCAAGGTCTCTTCCCCCTCCCACCACATCAGGTCATTTTTCTTCTCCACAACTCCCCATCCCCTCCCTGGGCAGGCAGCAGACAGTCCTATGATCCCACTGACTCAATAATGCTTGGATCAGTCTCCAATCCTGTCCAAATCCAGTTTTGTCCCCCCCCCCAAGAGTGAGTTTGGTGTTCCTATAGTTGGAGTGGGGTTCGAAGGGTCAGTCCAGGGTGTTTCTGATCCCAAGCTGTTCAGTGGTTGTGGTTTGCTGCTTGGGCATGTTTGGCTTTTTTTTCTTGTTTGTTTGTTTAGAGACCACTAGTGAGTGAGTACATCCCCTGCTTATCTCTCTGTGATTGTGAA
>PVIH01010775.1:19292-73199 GCA_004025045.1 Sigmodon hispidus
ACAAATAATGCTGCTATGAACATAGTTGAGCTAATACCTTTGGAGTGTGAATGTGCCTCTTTAGGGTATACACCCAGAAGTGGTATTGCTGGGTCCTTGGGGAGATTGATTCTCAATTTTCTGAGAAACCTCCATATTGTATTCCAAAGTGGCTGAACAAGCTTACACTCCCACCAACAATGGAGGAGTGTTCCTCTTGACCTGCATCCTCTCCAACATAGGCTGTCATCTGTGCCTTTTATCTTAGCCAATCTAACAGGTGTTAGGTGGTATCTCAAAGTTGTTTTGATTTACATTTCTCTGATGGCTAAAGATGAAGAGCACTTTTTCAGGTGCCTTTCAGCCATTCGTAGTTCCTCTGGGTGTCTGTTGTTATGTCCACCTTTTTATTTCTGAGTTTGTTGATTTAGATATTCTGTCTCTGCTCTTTGGTTAGTTTGGATAAGGGATTATCTATTTTGTTGACTTTCTCTAACAACCAACTCTTCGATTCATTGATTCTTTGTGTTGCTCTTTTTGTTTCAATTGTATTTATTTTAGCTCTCAGCTTGATTATTTTCTACTTCTAGGTGAGTTTGCTTCTATTTGTTATAAGGTTTTCAGCTCTTCTATTAGTTCTCTAGTGTGGTATTTCTCTAGGTTTTTCATATAGGCATCTAGGGCTATGAATTTTCCTCTTAAGGCTGCTCTCATTGTGTCCCATAATTTTGCCTGTGTTATATGGATTCATTTTCGTTAAACTCTAGGAAGTCTTTGATTTCTTTCTTAATTTCTTCCTTGACCCGGAAGTGGTTCAGTTGAGTGATGTTCAGTTCCCATGTGTTGGTAGGTTTTCTGTGATTTTTGATGTTGTTGAACTCTAGCTTTATACTATGTTGGTCTGATATGATACAAGGGTTTATTTCCATTTTTTGTACCTATTGATATTTGCTTTATGACCAATTATGTCAATTTTAGAGAAATTTCCATGTGGTGCTGAGAAATATGTATATTCCTTTGTGTCTGTGTAGAAGCTTCTGTAAATATCTATTAAATCCATTTGCATCATAACGTCTGTCAGACTCCTTATTTCTCTGTTGAGTCTATGTCTGGTTGACCTATCCAAGGATGAAAGTGGGGTATTGAAGTTTTGCACAATTAGAGTGTGAGCATTGATGTGATGTTTGAGCTTTAGTAGTGTTTCTTTTACATGCATAAGTGCCCGTATATTAGGGGCATAAATATTCAGGATTGAAATCTCATATTGATCAATTTTTCCCGAGATGTATAAGCAATGCCCATCCTGGTGTCTTGTAATTGATTTTAGTTTGAAGTCTACTTTGTTAGATATTAGGATGGCAACACCAGCTTGGTTTTTAGGGCCATTTGATTGAAAAAAAATTTCCCAACCCAACTCTGAGCCTGTCTGTCTTTGGGGTTAAGGTGTGTTTCTTGTATGCAGCAGAAGGATGGTTTCTATTTTTGTATTCATCGTGTTAGGGTATGTCTTTTTATAGGTGAATTGAGTCCATTGATATTAAGGGATATTAGTGACCACTGATCGATATTTCCTATTATTTTTGGTGGTAGCTTGTATGTATTTCCTTTCTTTGGACTTTTCTTCTGTGGGATTATTGATTGTTTGTGGTTTCATGTGTGTATCTGTGATCCTTAGGTTGGAGTTTTCCCTCTAATGCTTTCTGAATGGCCAGATTTGTGCATAGGTATTGTTTAAGTTTGATTTTGTCATGAAATATATAGTTTACTCCATCTATGGTAACTGATAGTTTTGCTGGGTATAGTAGTCTGGGTTGGCAGCTGTGCTTTTTTAGTGTCTGTATAACTTCTGACCATGAGCTTCTTGCTTTCATTGTTTCCATTCAATAGTCAGGAGTTATTCTGGTGGGTCTGCCTTTATAGGTAAGTTGACCCTTTTCTTTTGGAGCTCTTTAAATTTTTTCTTTGTTCTGTATGTTTTGTGGCTTGATTATTATGTGACAAGAAGACTTTTTTGGTTGTCAAATCTATTTGCTGTTCTGTAACCTTCTTTATCTTTATAGTTATTTCCTTCTATCGGTTGGGTAAATTTTCTTCTATGACTATTGAATATATTTTCTGTGCCTTTGAGCTGGTATTCTTCTCCTTCTTCTATTTTTATGTTTCTCAGGTTAGGTCTTTCCATTGTGCCCCAAATTTCCTGAATGTTTTGTGTTATGGCTTTTTTTCTTTTTTTTTTTTTTGTTTTTGTGTTTTCTTTGACTGATGCATCTATTTTCACTATTGAGTCTTCCACTCCAGAGATTCTCTCTTCCATCTCTTGGATTCTGTTGGTTATGCTTGTATCTGTAATTCTAGCTCTTTTCTCCTTCAGATTTTCTATTTCCACCTTTGCCTCACTTTGTGCCTTTTTTAGTGCTTCTATTTCAATTTTTAGCTCCTGGAATGTTTCTTTCATTTTTTGGCTTTCCTTTTCTTGGTTTTCTTTGTTTTCCTTCAGTAATTTGTTCATCTCTTCTTGTTTTTTGTTTATATTTTCTCCTATCTCCTTAAGGAAATTTTTTATATCCTGTTTTAAGGCTTCTATAATCTTTCTAAGTTGTGAAGCTTGGATTTCTTTGTTTATTGTTTTTTGGTGGAGGAGTGTTTATTTTTTTAAGCAAGGTAGTTATTGCACTGAAGAGTGGCTTGCCTTTTCAAAGTTACCAGGTTCAGTTCCCAGCACCATTGTTGGATGGTGCACAAACGTCTGTAACTCCAGCTGTATTGAAACTGATGCCCTCTTTTGGACTCCACAAGTACCTGTATTCATACACATATACACACTCATACACATAATTGAAAGAAAATAAATAAATAAATAAATAAATAAATAAATAAATAAAGATAGATTATGGGACTGAGGTCCTTATTTAAATGTGTATGGATAGTGTCCAATTCCATCTTATGAAGCTTAAAAAATCATTCAAATTAATATAGGTGTTTGTATTGCAATGTTCCTTTTCACATGGTATTAATTACAAATATAGATTAGACCAAAAGTGTGTTTTTTTTTTCTTAATTGCATTTTAGAGAAATGTTAGCTTTAATTACTCTAGTTGAGACCTTGGCCACTCTTGTTAAATGCATTTCTTTTTATTAGCCTGTTAATTTCTTCTAGTTAACTGGATGAGTAATATTAATGCAAAATTTTATCAACTCCAAATGGAAAGTAAATGCACATACCAGCCCTAATTTACCTTTGTATGTGCTTGTTAAGTCAGTAATTTAAACCCAGAAGCTAAATTAAGTTTTAGTAGAACAAAACATATTAGTCAGTATGAGTTATGTGCTTTCTTTCTGTATCAGATATTTGTTCTTATCTGTCTCTCTCACTCTAAAAGGTTGTGATAATAATTGTGATCTTACCAGGGTACACTGTTCTAGTGGCTGGAGCTTCATATCGGATATTGGGATACCATTTGCAGATGGGAAAGTTCACTTCACTTCTCAATCCATTTCCCCTTCAGAAAAATGATAGTGATAATATCTGCCCTTATGCATTTTAGTCAGAATTTATAAAAGTAAATGAAACATGGGGGGATGCAATTTGATCATAAATTCATAACTGAGAAGATATTACTCCTTTGAATTTATTTAATTATACTGATATCTGTGTTCTTACAAAACTCCCATTCTCTCTTTCCATCATTACATACATAATTCACTATATCATTGTGAAATTTAAAGAGACATGCATATATAAGCCCTCATGCTACCTAATGTACATTTTCCCAAACTTTTAAAAAATGGGTACTTTTCACCATGTAAAATTTGATATTAATGTTCTTATATCTGACCATTTGTGAATCAAGCCATCAGTTCATTGATATAGCCAACAATTATTTATCAAGTTTCTAATGTGCCAGGTACCATTCTATGCTGAGGAAAAATTACAGTAATCAAGATTAAGCAGATTTTTGGCTCACAACCGTATGCTTGAGTAAGAAAAACAAGAAAACTTCTTTAAGTTCCATAAGGGTAGTTGTCAAGGGTAGAATACCTGGACTGAACACAGGACCTGAGATGAGGAGACAGTAGAAAGGTGGTTCACAGAATTGATTTTCATACAGAGGCTTAAAGAATGAGTCATTGTAACCTAGCCAAGAGGTGTGGCAAAGGACATCCAGAGGGGACAGTATCACCGTGTGATGCATTGGTATGTGGATCCAGTCATATTTAGAAATTGGCCTATTTGTATGTAACTGTTGCTCTGTCTAAATTAGAAGGAAGTTCATACCTTTTCAAACCTACTTGCTCTTTGTCTAGATTCACTGAATGAATGAAAAGTTTCTCTAATATCAATTGATTTTGTTCATTAATTGATTTTTCTGCTTCCTAAAAATCAAGCTCTCAATCTTATATGACTTTCTTGTGATAATTTTGAAAACTGTCTATTTTTCTTATCACAACTACAGATAATTTCACACTTGCATTTAACAAATTTTTATGCTCTTAATAAGTTTCTCCATTTTATCTGGCTTAATTACTCTATTGAAGAAGAGTTGTGTCCATCAACACACAAGGTTCAGCAGGCATGTGTAAACCAATGATCTGTGTGATTTGGGTGATGTCCATTTTTTATACACTATTTTAAGACCATGTAATCCACTTTCAAAGCAGGTTAAAGTCATTTCCTTCACCTAAATTTCTAGGCTTTTCTTACTCACTAAGCTCTGGTTACCAAACCTCTTCCAGTTAAATGTTAGAACTATTTCTTATTGACTTAAAAGAATTTCTTGTACCATTTCAAAGCATCAAGCCAACCTCTTTTTTTTTACTTAACCCAAAATTGTTTATCCTTCAAATTAATGCCTGGACTATTCAAGTAAAGTCATGTGAACCTGCTATGTAGAGAATTTGGAGTGTAATTTACAAAGGGCTATGGTGAGTCCTCCCACTAGCTGTACTATTGAGCTATTTTCTGCAGAGGCTATCACTTCTGCATCACAGAAAATGAATGGTTTGATATTTGAACATATACACTTGACATTATATCTGATAAAATTGTGTAGTGCATAATTACATATATTTATGTCTTGTGGGGTATTTTTGGAGGGCAACAATTAGGCTGAAGGCAGGTCCACACCTCTCCTCCAGATCCAAATCTCCTATCCCCAGCCTCATTCCTATTTCTGAAGCAGAATACCCACTGTGGTCTCTTTTTTCTCTCTGACCCTATCCCCAAATGATCACAAAGGTCTTCTCCCCCAACCTCCTTTACCCAACTTATCCCATTATCCTAGCCTCCAAAACCAACAGGCAGCCTCTGAGAACACAAGAGCTGAGCAGTACAGGGAAACAGGTAGGCTAACTGAAGATCTTCACCATTCTTTCCTCTCCTCCAAATTCAGTCCCTCAGTCTCATCCCTAGTGCTTCAACAGAACACCAGCTGCAACCCCCAGCATCTCCCAACCTTCCTCACCTCACTAACTGCTTTATTCCAGCTCCCAGCTCCAGTAGGCACTCCCTTTTAAACTAAGGCCAAGCCTGTCAGAAAACCAGATACCTCAGAAAGATAAGCAGGGGATGTACTCACTCATTAGTGGACTCTAAACAAACAAACAAACAAACAAGAAAAAAGCAAAGCATGCCCAAGCTGCAAACCACAACCACTGAGCAGCTTGGGATCAGAAACACCCTGGACTGACTCCTTGAATCCCACTCCCCCTAGAGGAACACCTGACTCACTCTTGAGGGAGGTGGGACAAAACTGGATGTGCCAGGAGTGGGGACTGAACTAAGCATTATTGGGGCCATTATTGGGACCATGGGACTGCCTGCAGTCTGCCCAGGGAGGGGATGGGGAGTTGTGGAGAAGAATGAATGACCTGATGTGGTGGGAGGGGGAAGGGATCTTGAATAAGGATATACAAGGATAGAAAGTGTGACTTCTTTGTTAATAGTAATAATAATAATAATAATAATAATAATAATAAATAAAAATGTACTTAGCTCAGGATAAAAAAAAAGAAAACCAGATACCTTGCCTTCTTCTTCTCCCTGTCACCCCACCCATCTAATTCCCCATACTCATCCCCATGTGTCAGCCTTTCCTGATCCCTTGCTTCCCTGTTGCCCTGACCTGTGTGTCCCATGGATTTTCCCCTTATAACTTCTCTCCCACTGTTCACTTCATTCCAACCCCCAACTCCAGCAGGCACCTCTTGCTAATCCAAGGACCACTCCTTCCCAGGTAACAAGTAGACTCTTTGGGGATTAAATATAGGTAGGTCTTCATTCATGCCAGACAAGCACATTACTTCTGAGCTATGTCCATGTTCCTGTGAGACTTCCTTTTGTCTTTTTGGTCGAGAGTCTAGCCTTTAACAGCTGAGCCATCTCTCCAATCCTTTGTGGGATTTTAAAAAGACATCTAAGCTCTAAAGTTTGTACTGAATGAATAAGTGAATGGTTGACATAATGTCTGTGGTTTTGTGATGTGGACCATTAATAATTGTAGAGAAAATGCATCTCTGTTCTTTAATAAAACATTGCATTATAAAATTTCAAATTAGAGAACATGATGTGGAACTTTCCCTCAATTTATTTGTATATGTGTATGCATCTAGGCATAGTATTAATGTGATCAAAAATATGTAATTTATTGTCTCGTGAAGCAACTTGCCTTTTTCATTTAACATTTACATTTCATTTTTCATACTTACCTGTATTAACTATTCTTTTTCTTTCCATTTTAACAACTACAAAAAAACTTTGATAAATAAGAACTTCTCAGTGTTTTCATTTATTTCCTGTTCATGAGATTTTAGAATGCTTATCCTTTTTAACTATCATAAGAAATTCTTAAGTTTTTCTTGAATGTGTGTAAGGTGTCTTTTATCTTGAAGTAATATTGATGGGTTGTGCTGTGTGGTTTCAATCCTACTGGCTCTTCAAGCTCTTGTACTACTCCATTCTCTCACAAATAGTATATTAGAATTCCTATTCTCTCCATACTATAGTCCTCAGTATTGTAAAGCAGAAAAATCTTTTCTAGTTACTGTATTCTGACATGTGTGTTTCCTATTTATTAGTGAAGTTTAATCTCATTCTATGTGTTTATTGAGCATATCCTCTATTCTTTATTCTGTTTAATTTTTGTCCTTTTTCTTATTGACATGAAATACATTACCTACTCCTATATATTAATCCCTTCCTCTTTGAAAATACCATTTCCTAGTCTACAGTTTGTCTTATAGCTTTTTTTTTTTTTTTACTGGTTTCTCTGTTGCACAAGACTTTATTCTTTAAATATAAAACTGTGTAGAAGAGAGTACATTTCCATACAACCTACAATACTTCTCATCAAAATATAATAAAAAAGCAACTTGAAGTTTTTGATGAAGAGCTTCAGATTATATTGTCATCTTAGACATATGATTTTTAACTCTCCATTTTTCATATGTAAAGTGAGTGAATTCTGTAATGTGGTCTCTAATATATATTCCACCTCAAAGTTGTGTGACATTTGTAACATTGAATGACTTGGAAGTAGCCAAACTTTTGTTAAGAATTTCCCCAATTTCTGATCATGCAGATTTTCTTGGGAACTCCTCTAGTATCTCATAAAAATTCTTCTAATACACACTGCAGTCTCACATGAATTGGAAGTACTTGCTGTTTACAGACATTTCCCAGAAGTGCTTTTGAAATGCCTAAGCTAAGAAGAAATAATGTAAAAGGAAAGACATGTTGTAGAGGATCACAGAGGAAAGAGAACATGAGAATATTGAGGTATGTTCAGAGGGGATACTGTTCTGGAGTACTAGCACCATATGTTGTTGTTTTGTCTACCAAAAACAAAGCAAGAGTAATTATTTTTTAGTAGGCTATTTTTTTAATTCCTTGTTTTTAGAGGAAAGAGAATTCACAGGGTTTTTGTTTTGAGTATTTTTATTATTTTGAGATTATAATAGAAATTCCTCATTTCCTTCTTCCCTTTTCTCCTTGCAGTCCCTCCCTTGTACCCCTTCTCTTCCTCACTTTAAATTAATGGAGTATTGTCCTTTAATTCTTGATGATTGTTGTTAAACTTGACATGATAGACTTTATGGCCATCGAAATGTCACAGCAAAATTTCTGCTCCACTGGCTCTTTTCATCTCTGTGCTCCACCTTCTGCAATGATCCCAGAGCTATAGGTATAAAAGTTGTGTTGTAGGTATATCAGTTGGAACTGGGCTCCATAGCTCTGCATTTTGATAAGGAAGGTTTATTATGTGCATATGGACTTCTCAGTTAAGTGGTCTCTCTCTCTCTCTCTCTCTCTCTCTCTCTCTCTCTCTCTCTCTCTCTGTGTGTGTCTCCCACTCTTCCTTCCCCTTCTCCTCTCTTTCCTTCCCCCATTATATACAAAGACTTCTTAAACAATTTCTTTACTTTGCATCTTTGTAATTCTCTCATTTTACAATTGTGTTGCCATTCTACCTATTTGACAAGTCTCCTTTTGATAAAGTTTATTGTGGCTATATTCTTTGATAAGACTTCTATGTAATGCTGGAACCAATGCCCACTTCTAGGTAATTCTGAAACTGACATCCATGTTTGAATGTAAAATAGAGGATAGAAATTCCTACTACTTCATCAGTATCATTTAACAGTTTATTTAAGCCCCACAAAAACACTCGCTTTTTCTTGAATTTATGTTAGTATTTTGGACACTGTCTTTGCTTCAGCATCCTCCCTTACCTGTGGTGCCCCTCCCTTTCCTTTTCTTCCTCCTACTTTACTGATTTTTGAAGAACCAGCTTATGAGACATATAAAACATGAGTTTCACTCAAGAATTAGTCACTTCATTTCTTTTATTTTTAAATATCTTTTATTATGAACAAAGATTTTATGTTTTGAAATAATATGCAATCGTTGTTTGATGGCAAAACTGAGCTAATTAATTTTTGTGTTGAAGACAGTTAAAATGTACTCTTATTTTCTATAATATAATATAGTCCTGTAATAACCATGTTGAACATGCATTTCTTGAACTTACTACTTTATCTAACTGAAAGTGAATCTCTTGAACAAATCTCCCAACCCCTATTCCCAGCCTTGATAGCCATCATTCAGCTCTGTGTTTATGTGACTTTTAATATTTTTAGATTGTATATGTGAAATTATGCAGCACTTTATCTTCATGTGCCTCACTATAATGTCCTTTAAGATTGCTCATGTTAATATAAATTTTAGCATTTCCTTCATTTTGAAGATTAGGTGATCTTAATTTTTTTATAGTTATTACATCTCCTTTATACACTCATTCATTTCCACATGATGGCCATTGTGACTAGTGCTTCAATGATCATGACAGTGGACTTATCTGATATATGTTGATTTCCTTTTCTTAGGATATAGATACAGTAGGGATATAGCTGGATTGTGCATTAATTCTGGATATCTTAAGAAGAGCCTCTATGTTATTTTACATAATGGTTATACTAATTTGCATTACCACCAACAGTGTGCAACAAGTTCTTTTCACATTCTAACTAATATATTTCATCATTTTTGATACTAGGTTTAATTATAGGTATGAGGTTATAATTTGATGTCATTTTAATTTACATTTTCCAGATGACTGATAACATTGATTATTGTTTTCTTAAGTTAGTAAGCCACAAAGTTATTTGATTTCAATTTCCCTAACTGTTAGGAACAATCAACACTTTTGAGATATTTTTTCTTTTTTCTTTTGTGAACTCTCTCTTGAGATCTCAGGCCAGTTTCTTAATGAGTCATTTGATTTTACCTTTTTCTTTATTTTTTTTTAAGACCTCATTTTTCAGAGTTTAATCCTCTGTCAGATATATAGTTTGCAAAGATTTTATTCTATTCTAGGCTTCCTCTTTTCAACTGATTGCTTCTTTAGCTGTGCAGAAGCTTATTAGTTTTTTTATAAAGTCTCACTTTTCAATTGTCAGTTGTTGGCCTTAAATACTTTCCTACATTTATATCATATAGAATACTACCTATGTTTTCTTCTAGCAGTTTCAGTGTTTCGGGTTTCACATTTTGTCTTTAGCTGATTTGGAGTTAGTTTTTGTGCAAGATAATACATGTGGGCCTAATTTCATTTTTCTGCCTGTGGACATCCAGTTTTCCTAGCACCATTTTTTGAAGATGCATTCTTTTTTCCAGCTTATGTTTTTAGCATCTTTTTCAAATATTAAGTGGCTGAATTTGTGTTTTCATGCTCAGGTCTTTGATTTTGTTCCATTGGTCTACATGTCTGTTTTTGTGCCAGTATTACATTTTTATTACTATGACTCTGTAATATACCTTGGCATTTCAAATCATAATCCTTCCAGCATTCTTTGTTGTTGTTGTTGTTCAGGATTGTTTTAGGTATCTAGAGTCTTTTGTGGTTCTATATAAATTTCAGAATTTTTTTCTATTTCTGTAAAGAATGAGATGAAGATTTTTTTTCAAATGCTGAAAAGTTAACAATAACTATAAAGAAGATAAAAATCATAAGCATGACTTATCAAGGGTGATAATGCAAATGAGATTGCTACACATATATTTACTTTATGTTCAGCTTTCCCTCTGAATTTTTTTTTCCATCCCTGTATATCCTTATTCAAGGTCTCTTCCCCCTCCCACCACATCAGGTCATTTTTCTTCTCCACAACTCCCCATCCCCTCCCTGGGCAGGGAGCAGACAGTCCTATGGTCCCACTGACCCAATAATGCTTGGATCAGTCTCCACTACTGGCCAAATCCAGTTTTGTCCCCCCTCCCTCAAGAGTGAGTCAGGTGTTCCTCTAGGGGGAGTGGGATCCAAGGAGTCAGTCCAAGGTGTTTCTGATCCCAAGCTGTTCAGTGGTTGTGGTTTACAGCTTGGGCATCCTTGGCTTTTTTTCTTGTTTGTTTGTTTAGAGACCACTAATGAGTGAGTACATCCCCTGCTTATCTTTCTGAGATTGTGATACCTCACTGAGGACGATATTCTCCAAATCCATCCATTTGCCTGCATATTTTAGGATATCATTTTTTCTTACTGCTGAGTAGTATTCCATTGTGTAGATGTACCACAGTTTGTTAATCCATTCTTCAGTTGAGGGACATCTAGGTTGTTTCCAGGTTCTTGCTACTACAAATAATGCTGCTGTGAACATAGTTGAGCTAATACCTTTGGAGTGGTAATGTGCCACTTTAGGATATACACCCAGAAGTGGTATTGGTGGGTCCTTGGGGAGATTGGATTGCCAAAACAATTTTACTCAACACAAGAACCTCAGGAAGTATCACCATCCTTGACTACAAGCTATACTATAGAGCTACAGTAATAAAAACAGCCTGGTACTGGCATAAAAACAGACTTGTGGATCAATGGAATAGAATTGAGGATCCAGACATTAACCCAAAAACCTATGAACACTTGATCTTTGACAAAGAGGCCCAAAGCATTCAATGGAAAAAAGATAGTATATTTAACAAATGGTGTTGACATAGCTGGACGGAAGTGTGTAAAAAATGCAAATAGCTCTGAGCCTGTCACCCTGCACAAAACTCAAATCCATGTGGATCAAAGACCTCAAGTTTGAACTTGATAGAAAAGAAAGTGGGAAATACCCTTCTACGAATTGGCACAGGCGACCACTTCCTAAATATAACACCAGTGGCACAGACACTAAGAACAACAATCAATAAGTGGGGTCTCCTGAAGCTAAGAAGCTTCTGTAAAGCCAAGGACACTGTCAATAGGAGAAAATGACAGCCAACAGAATGGGTAAAGATTTTCACCAACCCTACAAGTGATAGAGGACTGATCTCTAAGATATATAAAGAGCTCAAGAATCTAGAGCCCAAAACCTTGAATAACCCAATCAAAAAATGGGGTTTTAGATCTAAAAAGGGAATTCTCAGCAGAGATGAATATTTTTATTGAGATTATATTGAAATTGTAAATAATTCTAAGTAAAATGGTAATTTTCCAAATATTAATCCTCTCAATCCTTGAGCACGGGCATCTTTCCTTTTTCTAGTGTCTTTCTCTTACCTCTTTCTTTTTGTCATTTCCATCAGCCTTGTGTTTGTGTTTTCTTGGTCATTACTCAGGCATTTATTCTCCTTATGTAATTTCTCCTTAGTTTCATTTAGCTCTTTATTTGTGTCTTCTTTGACCTACTTAAATGATTAGTATGTGATTGTTATTTTTAATTCTGTTTCTTGAGGTTAATCTATGCAATTCTTTTTTTAAAAGTTTTTTTTTTAATTATTTCCGAAAATAGATTCTTGTCTCATACAGAGTAACCCAAGAGATGGCTAAGCTGTTAAAGGCTAGCTAGTCTTACAAGCAAAATTAAAATCTAGTTGATTATTATTTTACAAGAGTGGATGATTTTAGAGGGACTTTACTGTCCTAAAATCTTTCATATTATTTGTATTTTTTAATGAGCGGCTGGCCATGTGAGCTTTTGTTAGTTCTGTGTATGATATGGGCAGAGCAGCTTGGCGTAGAAGAGAAGATGTGCAGGTCTGAGATGTGCAGGTCCTGATCAGATGTACAGGATATGAATCATAGTCCATGTCTGGAGTTTGAGGGTAGATAGACATGGGGATTGGTGAGAATATGTGGAGGGTAGAATCAGGTGAACTCATTTTGCTAACCCCTAGAGAAGAATGTACAGGATCTTGCTGTGTGGATAGGTTAGATATGACATGAGAGGGGCCTGTGGATAATGGAAAGCAGGGTAGCTCCTGGTAGAAGCCTAGAGGCTAAGAGTAGTGTAGAAGGAGTAGCCAGACTAGGCTGTGGGACCCCAGGTATCTTGGGGTTGAGGAAGAGCATGGAGGGAAGGATCAGGAGGAGTCATTTTCTTTACCCTGGAGAAGGATATGCCTCTCTTCAAGGTCTTAAAAATACATAATTGTAAGTCTCATTGTTCAATCTTTGTGTTTTATCTGTTGTTTCAGTGACTTTCCTTCATACTTCAGAGTTATTGTTTTAAAATGATTATTTATAATCTTTACCAGATACACTATACTTCATTTCTTTAGGGCCAGTTACAGAAGTTTATTTTCTTCCTTTCACAAAAGTCATAGTTTCCTGATTTCTCTTGATTTTATGGCTGTGAGGCAGTGTTTATATATTTGCAAAAACAGACTTACTACACTATTTACAAACTTGAACTGTCCTGGACCACCCTTCACCAATCAACCAGTCCAAAGATTCTGGTACTGGTATGATTCATGAGTGAGCTTGTTAGAGTCCTTACACAAGTTTGCTTAGTACCTAGGTCAGCAGATTGATGGTCTTGATTTCTGGGCCTTTGAGATTGGGCAGACAGCCTGGAACCCTTGGGGTAGTCCATTTGAGTGGTCACTGAAGCTAAGTCCATGAAGTTAGACGTCTTTCCTTTATTTGTGAGGCCTAGGCTAAAGCCTAGATATGCAAGTTTGAACTGATGTTAGGGTGATTATTATACTGAATCTTAAAGCACCAGCTAGGTATTGGGATAAGATTTGTATTTTGATATACCACATCAAACCAAGATCCTGAGTCCGGAGGAACTGGCTTAGCACTGAGATATTTCTATAATCTGGGTCTGCGGACACTGTCCCAGCTTTGATGTCTGCTAGGATAGGGCCTGACCCCAAGATTATTAGAGCAGATTTAGAAACCCAAGTCTTCTATATTTCTGGGTTGCAGACATTATCATAGAAAGTAGGAGAACAAAAACTCAATAAATACTGCAGGCCTAATATCTATGCACAGGGTAATGGTTAGATTCCCATTCTTGAACCGTTGAACTAATGTTGATACAAGTAAAAAGCCTAAACATTTGAGGACCAAAGTGGTTATGACTATTCTCATCTGGATCTTAGAATTAGAGAGACTGACCTGGCACAGGGCAGTTGTAGATCCCATATCTAATAGTGCTGGACTAATAACTAGAACTTTGGTGGTGCTGGATTAGCTCCTTGGGGGCCTTCCCAATGATGACTTTTACTGAGCCAGTCTTGATGTTGGGATCTAGGTAAAGTCTGGCGCTCCCTTCCCTAGAAATAATAGTATCTTTCTCCATTCTGTGTTAGCTGGTTTAGGGGAAGGATATTGTCAGTAATGTTAATACTGTTACTTTTATTCTCTCCAATGACACTTTAAATTTCTTTTATTCTAGTTCCTATCATATCTCACCTGTTTGCCTGAGTGCCTGTGAAGGTACTTTTGTATGTAGATAGGTTTTCAAATAATTTATCTGTGGGGATGTGAATGCTCAATATTTCTTTTCACCGTTCTTCTTAGGTTTCTCACTTGACTAAAATTTCAAGTAAAACTATGGTTTTCTTATAAATAACTCTTACAGATTGTAGATCTTCTTTATATCTATTCTGACTGTTGACAAACATATACTATAGATATTCTGTAACATTCCTGTGGTAGGGACTGAATTTGAACTTGTGCTACAAGTATACCCCTTTTCCAACATCAGCTGTAATCTTTTTGCAACTTCTCTGCTCACAGCTTTACCACATATAGCATGAAATGAGTAGCACTATCCAAAGATATAACTTCATTGTGTCTACCAAAGCAAACTCACTTTAGTCCTATCCACATAGCTGAAAACTTACTTTAAGGATCATAAAAACAACATATGCCTTGACATTGTTTAAAGACCATGAAATCATGAATTTTCATTGTCAGTCTGGCAGAACTCATGACAGTAGCAGTGATAGCTATCCTGGCAAATGGAGAACTAGCATCGTTACTTTGGGTAGTGTAGTGTAAACTTTTTCTGTGGCGGTATTATAGACACTGTCTGAAATGGGTATATCAGCATCAACACTTGTTAAAATTGTGGTAACTGGTTCATTGTGCTTTCAACAGCCTCACATAAATCAGCTCCTCTTCTTTTAGTTCAGCTACCAGCAAAGATGAAACACTATTTTATTTTGATCTTCAGGTAACTAAAGAATTACATCTCTGATTAATAAACTTAATCAAACTCTCATGAACACATTTACTTGCTCCTTTGTCACTTTTATCACCATTTTTGTTGGTCTCTGGAATATAATAAGAACTTACTCCCAGGACAGAGTATTTTGAATAAAAAAATCAACCAGCCTTAGCTAATTAAAAACAACTAAAACTCTGCTGATTTTTACGTCGCACACAAGAGCAATTAGGAACCTCTTATAAATGTGTACTCTATGGTGTGTTAAAATATATAAAACTAGTAGGTAAGCCTCTAATTCTGTGGAGTGAGAAGCAATGTACAAAATAAAGTTCAGAGTTCAGTACGATAATAGGGCCTACAAGTGCTTAGAGAATACAGATTAATGTGAGCGCTTTACAGTGTACAGTTATTCTCAGAGTTTTTTAGTCTTGTTATTCCATTTACCATCTTTCCTAAACCACAATTGCAAGATCTTGCAGCATACTTTTTCTGCTACAGTAAATAGTAGAACTCTGAGAGTTTTTCACATTTACAAATGCTTTTCAAAATTGTGTATATCTTGCTTTATACCTAATTAGTACAGTTTTATGTGTATTTTTATCAGTTCTGTGGCTAAATATTGAAACTTTTTCTTCTATTAATTTAGTTCCCTAAATGTCTATATTTTGTTTATTTTCTATTTTTACAAGACTATTGAGTTCCATAGAGGCAGATTTTTCTGTTTACTGTCATTTTTACTTATATTACATGTAATAATTACTCAATAACATCAATTAGTTAAACAAAAGTAGAATCATCCAAAGTTTACTTGGTCAGTGTTACCCAGTACTATTGGTAGGGATAATGAGTACACATTATCTTATTTTTCCTACTTAGGTGTATATCTGCTTCTTTGATGATTGTTTTTCTTACTCTCTATTCTGTACTATGAAACTATGAAATAAAAATATATAAAAAGAATATATATATTCTACTATTGAATAAATTGATAGTGACTACAAGTGCATATAGACAAAAAATGTTGGTTAGGGTCTTATGTTTCTATGTTACATTTTATTAGTGTATATTCATTGAAGAAGTTATGTGGTTCATTATGATATTTCCATTTATGAGGAGAAAGTATTTTGTTCATATCCTTCCCTCCTATTATCCTTCCTTGATCCCATCCTATTGCTGATCCCTTTCTCATTTCTAAATAGTCCCACTTCTCCTTCCTTTCAAGTCATTATGTATAACATGTAAAATATATGTTATATATTTATATGTGTTTATATATGTACATAAAAATATCTTTTAGATCTATATTCTGTGTGTGAGAGAAAACATGGGATACAGCTATCTGCATATTCATTTATATACATATTTCCACAATGTATATATATATATATATATATATGTAAATATTTTTGAAATCTAGATTTTTTTTAGGGTCAGGGAGATAGCTCAATAAATAAAGTACTTGCCAGACTTGCATGATTACCTGAGTTTGGATCTCTAGCACCCACGATAAATGCTAGTTTTATGTGCTTGTAATTTGAGTTCTGAGGAGGCAAAGACAAGAGAATTCCTAGAGGTTCCTAGCCATCTAGCTTTGTAGAATTGGTGAGTTCCAGATTCAGTGAGAGATGACGTCTCAAAAAATAAAGTGTTGGAGGCATGTTGGAGCACACTTTCAATCTTAAAAGTCTGAGTGCAGAATGATGCAAAATTCTGTTAATTCTTGGCTGGCTTGGTCTACAGAGCGAGTTTAGGATAGTCAGGGCTACACAGAAAGACTTTGTCTCAACAAAAAAATAGTCAGAAGTAGAGGAAGCCATGAGACAACAACATGCATGCACACAAACACATGAATGCACACAAATAAATATACTTCACCTCACGTACTCATTAATTTCATCACAATCATAATTGTCATCATCTAGATTCTGTAAAGAATAATGAACATGCAATATTTGTGTTTCAGAATCTGTTTTATCTCATTTAACATATTTATTTATTTTCCTAAAATTATATAATTTGTTTATAGTGGAATAAACAAATATCCCTCATGTACATATGCCACTTTTACCCATAAGACATCTAACCTGGTATAATAACTTGGCTGTTATGAATAGTGTTGCAATGAACATAGATGTGCGAGTATCTCTGTGGAATACTGCCTTAGATTCCCCGTTATATACACAGGAGTGCCGTAACAGGATTAGATGGAAATTTCATTTTTTTCTTTTCCAGAGGAATCTCTATACTTATTTCCATGGTGAGTGCACCAGTTTACATTCCTGCCAGGAGTGTCTAAAGATCCCTACCCACTTCAGCCAACATTTCTTGCTGTTTGTTTTCTTGATGGTAGCCACTTGGGGGAAGCAAAATGGGATCTCAGTGTTTTTGATTAGTCATTTCCTGATCTCTAAAGATTTTTTTATTTGCCTTTATATTTATCAGATCACTTAATGTTTTGCATGTTTATTTGTATGTTGTTTATAATTTTAGATATTATATTATCTAAAATTTTTATATATATATAAAAAATTATATATAATTTGTGATTACAGTGAGCAAAGACTTCCCTCCATGTTGTCAGCTGTCACTTTACTCTGTTAATTGTTGCCTTCACTTTACAGAAGATTTTTTTTGTAGTTAATGAATTCCCATCAGTGTATTCTTACTATTCTGTCTTGGGTTATTAGAGTTTTTCTCCGAAGGTCTTTGCTTATACCTATATTCTTAAGTGTTTTCTCTGTATATTTCTATAGAAATTTCAAGGTTTTGTATCTTACATTGTCTTTAATCTATTTTTGAATTGATTTTTTCATGCATTGTGACAGGGATGAAGTTTTGTTCTTAACATATACCTATCCTGTTTCTCCAGCACTATTTATTGAAGGCATATCTTTTCTCCAAGGTATGTTTTGAGTACCTCTGTTGAAAATCAGGTAGCTGCTGCTGTAAACATTTATTTCTCAGTCATGTATTCTGTTCTGTTGGCCAGTGCATCTATTTTGTTCTAGCACCATATTCTTGTTGTTAAAATGGCTCTGTAATACAATTTTAGATTAGGTATTGTGATCATCTTCAGTGCTGCTTCTTGAAGAAAAATCTGTTTGGGATCATTCATGCTTCCAATCAAATCCTTTTTTCTATTTCTCAAATTTTCATGGACAATTCATTGAATCTCAAAATTGAAACAACAGTGTATAATCTGTGCACTCTTAAATTACGCTTATAATGCTATAGTGGGATTATGCTGATAATATTGTACATATTTGTCCTGCCTATAGGTTTAATAAAAACTGATTGGCCAAAGGCAGACAGGAAGTATGGGTGGAGCCACCAGGCTAGGAAAACTTAGTAACATCTCAGTGCAGAAACAGATGCCACAGAGCTTCCAGAACAAGCAGAGGAAAGAAGCTGAAATGCTGCTCTGAGAAAAGGTACTGAGCTGCACAGCTGAACAAGATGGGTTGAGTTCAGATGAAGGAGTTAGCAAGTGATATGCCTGGGCTCTAAGTCAATCAGCAAAAAATTAATGTAAGTGTATGTGTGTCTCTGAGTGACTGCAAGTTTTTCTGCTGGACTGCTAGACGGCCAGTCAAACCTCTGCTCTAGACTGGAAAGTTTGGGCCAGAAACTACACATAACATAATGCATTGTTTGTATTAATATTTTTGCATTTCTTAGACCACTAATTACTCTTCTTTTTCACAAGACTTTATTTATATAGTTACACAATTATGCACTCCTTATACATTTATTCTTAATTGCTTTTGTTTATGCATGTCTTGTTTTTATTTGAATTTATTTTTCCAGTAATTCATAGAAAACAGTTTCTTATCCAGTGACACTTGCTCATAAAAGTGATATTCTTTAACAGTAGAAAGATTTGAATAAAATATGAAAGTTTGAAATAGGCTTCTTGAGAATTTCCTCCTTGTCTTAGTAAGGCCAGTCTTAGCCAAAATTTGTATGCTATATTCAGAAAGTTGCTGGTTTTGTCCATGATCCATAGCATCCTTTCTTTACAAGATGATGCATTATAGGATACTCTTTGCTGACCTCTGTGGGCACATGTACAATGTGGTGCATAGACATATAAGCAAAACACTTCTTCACATTAACCAAAAATAAATCTTCAAATAAAATAATTTACTTAGTCTCTCTTACCTGTAGGGTTCTGTATGTAAACTGTTTAAGCTTGTCTCTGTTCACTTTACAGAGTAGCTCTGAGATAGGTGTGAAGAAAAGTTAAAAAGGTAGTAGTCATCTCTGAATGTGAATTGTTTTAGATTACTGTAATGAAACATCAATTTCATTGTAGCAGTGAATGAATGCTCCTACTTTTACAGCTGCTTCATGTTTATCCACATCTTGTATACAAGCCCCAAGTTCTTACTGAATCTGACATGACAGCATATTTGATGATGCAGTTCACCTATATGCTGAAGGGCAGGAACGATTTCTCCCTTTCTTTCTTTTTAAAATAATGCCACTTGCTAGAGGTTATCTAGGAATCAAGAATAGATATATTGCTATTTGGAGCCAAATCATTTTGTTGACCACAAGGCAGAATGGTAGCAAGCTCAGTTGGGAGAACTATAGTCATTATCCAAAGGTCAGACTTGATAAGCTGAGTCTGCCCTTTCTTCCTCTGACTCCCATATGTCTGGGAGGGCCACTGGGTAGTACAGGGAGCCAGAAATTTCACTGTCAAAAATTATTTAAGAAATTTTCTGCAAACAGTCCTGGTTATATTGTATGCAGAATGACAGATTTGTCTGTCTTCAAGGAGTTCTTATAAGGAAGTAAAACAGCCTCAGGAGCTTCAGGCAGAGCCAACATCTGTTGTGATGCTTGCCTCAATCTAAGCATTCCATAAATGTCATTTGAATGAGTGCATGAATTAACAGGTGGACACACTTAAAAAATGAACAATACCCTTTGAAAGGTAATTCCTCAGTATTACTTTTGTAGAAATTATAAATGACATCTTAAGCATATTTATGAATATAACTAAGTTGTGCATTCTTTTCCATTTAACATATGAAATCTAAACACCTGAAATTCAGATTAACTGAGGAATAAATTATTTTTTCTAATTTGTAGAGAAATATAAAGCAAAACTTAAAATTAAGGATTCTATCTCTTTTATACGAAGTCATAACCAAACTAATTACTTTATTATTAAGTTATAAATTCTAATGAATAATTTATTATGTTTTTAATCTGTTTGATTTATTTCCTATCTAGATATCCTAGAGGTAATGTTTATGCTGTCTCTTTCATCATTGGTGAACCATGCATCAGTAGAAATTATGTTTCCACAGTTCAGACAGCATAGTATAGTCTGGAAGCCAGGAGATAAGAACTCTACCTCCTCTACATTTTCTATCATGACCTAGTGCAAGTTGCTGAACTTCTTCTGATCTATAGTTTCATTATCAGCAAACAATTGACATTAAGTCTTTCCCCCACAATAGGGGTATTGCAGAAGTAATTGATAACATGTAATGATCTATAATGATGACAGATATTTTCAGAGTTACAAGTAATGTTTTACTGCTCAAAGACTTTGGTTCATGGCATTTCAATATAGAAGGCAGTGTGTAATCCCTAAATTTTCACCACTGCTCTATGACTTTACAATATTCCAGTTTTGATCTCATAGCAGTTCTGCTTACCTATATAATACCTACACACTATAAGTCCATCAACTTTTCCTCATGGAGGAGGAAGGGCTCATGAGGCCCCCACCATTATGGAGGACCTACAAATACTGAATGGTTTCTAAAGGATAAAGAGACATTTTCTTCAGTGGTGTAGCCACTGCTAAGTTGCCCATGCTTCTATAAGCAACCCTACTGAAAATTAGTAGGCTACATAGGCACACATGAATGTGAACACACACGTGCAGACACACACACACACACACACACACACACACACACACACACACACGGGGGTAGGGCTAGTTGAGAATGGCAATAAAGCAGTCAGGAAAAATGGGAAGGTACAAGAGTATAATGGGGGGAATATGAGGAATATGATCAAAGTATGTTTGTGTGTGTGTGTGTGTGTGTGTGTGTGTGTGAAAATGGTATAGCAAACCCGACCATTATGTATAATTAACATATGTAAATAAAAAACCACAATTTGTCCAAAAATACATTGCATATCATAGTTGAGAAGATTGTAAGGGATAGTTTATACAAGTTAGATAGTACTACTTAGTTGAAGACTTCTCAAAATTTCACCTGTTTGGGAGACCAAATGGCATATACTATATGCTGCTCTGTGTTACACTGACCTAAGTGACTTTGTTTCATTGGTGGGCCTTCATAGCATTTGGCAAGTTATTAAAAGTTTTGCTGTAATATAATTGTTTCTCTTACTTAAACTACAAAATAACTATTTATATTTGAAGGATTAGTATCCTTGTAAACACAAATCTGTTGACTACCCTCCAAAATGTAACTGAGTTTAAAAGCAATAGACAAGCTACAGAGTCCTGGATGAGATTGTAAATTTGTCATGAAATGTTCAAATCAGATTGTCATAGAAGCACAATCCCATCTCCAAGAGGAAGTGAACTATTAAGAATGGGCTTTAGAAAAAGATATTTTGTAGATGGGCTAAAATAGGAAACATAAGCTGATTAGGCAGAGTTCCAAAGATTCATTAGTTTATTAAAATAGATTAAAATGAATGTTTGAGAGATTTAAATAAATTAACCTTTAATGAGTACCCAGGGGCCAAGGAAAAAGAATGACAGAAGATTAGGAGTATTTTGTCTGATTGTTGCATAATGCACACTGATTAGTTTTTTTTTTCTGAATGTTCATTGCTGTATAACAATAGTAATAAATAAAATAGATTAAATATAAAACATCTCTAGATTGTAATTGTTGCTTCTTCTGTGTACACAGAGGCCATGGTAGGCTTTAATAGCAATCTTGTAAGTTTGTCAGAGGGAAACAGAAATTTTTGTCTTTATGTCATTACATTTTGAAATGTCTCATATGTGAGCAATGCTATGTTCAATTAGAGTAATTTATTCCTACTGTTCTGGGCATGCTTTTAGTATTTCAGCATTAGAGCTTTAATTTTAATTGTGGCAAGTTAGATAGGAGGTATATTGGCATTTAAACATCATTAAAAACTTTTTCTGTGCACCCTACCAAGTTTCATCTTATGATTAGCAAAATTCTTAAGGAGTCTTTTTTTTTTGAAGCTATATTAGAAAGGCTTTGACTTTTTTCATAGTGTCTTTCCTGCACTACCATTAAATCATTAACTGGCTGCTAAGTGACTTTTACGTAGGCAGTCCTAGGATGACATCTTAGTGCTTCTGCCTCCTTTTCAAGCCCTCTTTACTGGAATTTATTTCAGGGTTCTATTGATGTCTTCCACCTATCTTTTTTTCTGAAGTTCAGAGCTAGGAGACTCCTTTTTTCTTTTCTTTTCTTTTCTTTTTTTGAATCCACATGAGGTATTTAATAATTCTTATATTCTCAAGCATGTTAACATTGTTAAATTGTTTTGACAAACAGCAAAAATCGAGAGTACATAAACTACACTTGCACTTAAACTAAGGAGAGAGACACATGAGGTTCATGTTTTTAAATGTATCCCTGAATCATTACTCACATTCAAGCCAAGCTGCATAACAACAAAATATCAAGGGAGTTTGTAAAAATATGAAAAAATCAGAAAGAACAATTCATTACTCTTTTACAGACAAGCTTACTTAAAAATTCTGAAAGGAGCAAGATTGCTATATCTTGTTGGGAGAACATTTACCACTGGAGCACCATTTTATGTATAACCTGACTTCTGAGAGACTCCATTTTTCAGATAACAAGACTGATCAGGAGTTACTCATACCTTGTTGCTCAATGAGTTGAAACAGTAGACACCTAATTCTGTTGTCCTTATAAACCATTTTTCTACTTTGCTTCCCTTATTCCTTTGAAGCTTTTTTTTTAAACCAGACTATTTATAAAGTTTTATCAGACTATCTATAAAACATAGTGAAACCACAGAGATAAGCATATACATAAACAGTATTACATAGTTTTATTAAATATACTTGTAATTTGGATGCAGCATCTCCCAACATTTTGCATAGAATTGTACATTCAGTGATGAAAATCAAATTTTACTTGAAGACAAAAGTGATTGACCTAGATGGAAAAGAACCTAAGATTCAAGGCCAGTTTCCAAATGCAGCTTGGATTTTTTCCGTAGAAATGAAGAAGCATAGTATTTTTGACATAATTTAGGTAATTGTCCAACAGGCAAGAAAGAGACCCCAATCCTGTAATAATACTTTGCCTAGTTCTTTAGCACTTCAGTTCTTTTTGGTTTTGCCATTAATCCCTTCTTCTCAAATGGTAAACCCTAAAACTAGACAGGTTTATGTCTAATGCTTGTATATCATACAACCAGTATTATCCCAAGCCTGTTGTAGGTTATGAATAAGGAAACAGCTAAGTATTTTCTGGTTTCAGCTTAAAAAAAAATAAAAGACTGGGTAGTAAATTCTAATTTTTTGGCCTCAAATTAGAAAAGCATTTAGATAAGACATTCTCATTTCTGTTGTGCATTAGAATCTCCTGGTGCATATGTAAGCCCTATCCTGGCCATTTTTCGTGTGTGTGTTTGTGTGTGTGTGTGTATGTGTACACATTGATGGCCTTCAAAAAATTCCCCCAGTGATTTTTGTAGCATAAAATGGATCATGTTATGTCAAAATCTTAGTCTGGGGACTGAAGTCTGGGGAGACTTCTAATAAATCTGAAGTGAGGAACTGGATTAAGGCAGGTAAGGAGATGATAAAAATAAAAAGATCAGGGGACTTGCTTTTGTTTTTGTTTGCTTTACAATAAACTACACTTGACTACATATGGGCCAAAGTCAACCATTGTCATTCAAAAGACCAAAGAAGAAGCCCTTATTAGAATAGATAACTTCTATTCTATACAGCCATGTAGTCATGATTGGCATCTGCTAGGATGCTACTGTAGAATTATGTTTTCAGAGCCTGGGTTCATTCTTATTTTCTTTCTTTCTTTTCCTCCATTATCCTAGGCAAGTGTCCAGCTTCTGCAAATCTGAGCTTGTAAATGTAACCAATCCAAGTCTGTTTTGTAAGGATAATGATTCCCTAAGCTTAAAGAGCAGGACTTTCAAAATAGCATAAAATTAAAAGTCACAATGGAAAATGACAATGAATTTTGTTAAGGAGGAAATGAAAACAGCCTAATATGATGTAATGCTTTGTCTTTTGGGACTCATTACAAAGTGACATTAGTTGGGCTTAGATGTTTAAGCCTTTTTAGTTATTGATGTTCTAAATACACTTTTGGAATGTTACTGTACTTTTCCGGTGAAACTTTGTCTGGTACATTAGCTTCATCTATTTAATTGAATCAATTGAGTTGTATACATGCTGTCCCTGGAGTACCTCACATTCTTAGGTGTGAAAAATTTAGGCAGCATTTGAATCATACCTGCTATGATGTGTCATGATTCTAAATCTTACCCAGTGATATATTATTGCAGAGACACCCTTAAACTGAGAATGGTCATGGGATTGAATTCAACTGTGGTATTCTGTTTGACTCAATCCATCACTTTGCAGTCTCCTAGGAGCCCAAATGTTCTCTGTCGATTGTCTCAGAGAATCTTCCTGCAGTATATTTACTTTAATGATAAAGATGATTACAGTGCTTCTTATCCAGTAGACAATTACATTTTTGGCAGAAAGAAAAACAACATAGCATTCTTTTTTTTCAGGGTTTCTTTGAGTACTGTTAGAAAAATTGTCAGTGTATTTCAACACAGAATTATGTTAAAATAATTGCTATTAAAATGCAATATTTTCTAATAAGACCATTTGTAGAAGTTATTTGGTAAGAGGAGAGAAGGAAAAATTTGAAAAGAGAGAACAAAGGAATCTATTAAGTATTACTGACCTTCAAAGACACCTTTGTCAGTGAATGCTATACATGAAATAAACCAAGTCTACAACCTATTATTAAAATGGTTTTTCCTCTCCTTAGCTCAATAGTTTATCTTGCCTCTTACAGTATTATGCTTTTTATTCTGGATGAATTTGTGGTTTTGACAGGCTTTGTTAGGAATACATACTAAAGGTCATGTGTAAGCCATTTGCTGGTATTTCTTGGCAGCCTTTATACTATGGTAAATAAAGACTGGAAGCAGCTTTATTTTGCAGCATAGCCATATGGATATGCCTCGCGATGAAATGTGCTTTTTCTCCTACTGATTGCCACAAAAGTTTCAGTTTTTATTATATTTGAGGTATATATATCTGATGTACACATGATGTATGCCAGGGCACATCTGTAGTTATCAGGATTGGGTTTTCTTCCGCTGTGGGGAATCAAACTTAGTCCTTTAGGCTGAAAACCAAGCACTTTTTCCCACTGAGCCACCTTGCCAACCTAGGTTGCTGTTATTCAGGCAGGATACAAAAGTTTTAAAGTGATTTGTCCTGGATTCCTCTCTTCTCAAATCTAAGATCCAATCAGAGGATTGGATATTTCTAAAGATATGATCCTTTGTTATGTATATTTCCAAAGCCCATTCATTTCTTTCCATCCTACAGATTTCTTTCTACTGAGTTCTTGCTACTGACATATTTCCACAATAAGACTATTGTTTCCCAAATTTGTTTCTTTACCTTCAATGCTTTCTAATTTTCATTACATCCTTCATCCTGGTATCAGATGGCATAGGTCAGATGTCACAATTCCCACCTAGAACACACACAGACACTAAGAATGAAGTCAGATGTTCTGCTTTAAGTGCTTGGAGAAAACTGATGTGTGAAGAGAACCTTCAAGGTTAAGGGAAAGGCAAGTAGCACTCTCCAAGTGGAGAAAAGGAAGAATTGATTTTCAAGCAGGGAATATATATACACAGAAAACCATGGACACGAATGTATGTAGCTTCTCTGAGGAATTTTGAGAACTCAAATTTGAATGACACAGGTTACTTTGAGTAAGCAGAAGGCAGTGAATCTAATGCACAATTCAGGCCAGGTTTTCTTGGCATTCTGTGCATCAAATAAAGATTTCCTGAAAATCAATGGACAGAGCCAGCCACAGAGGTACCTATAGAGGTCAGGGATCTATCTGGATCTCTGTGAGTTCAAGGTCAAACAGAGCCAGGCTGGGTGGCACACACCTTTAATCCCAGCACTTGGAATCCCATGTCTATGTTATCAGCACTTGGGAAATATGCAAGCCTTTAAGCCCAGCACTAGGAAAATTAAACCAGGAAATAAGATAGCTGGGCAGAGAAAGAAGATAAGGCTGGAAGAGGCTGGAGTATTTAGTCCTCCTGTGAACCCCTTCCTTTTTGGCTGAAGATTCAAAGGCATTCAGTCTGAGGATTCCTGAGGAGTGGCTAGGTGAAAAGTGGCTATGGCTTGTTCTTCTGTCTCTCTAATCTTTGAGCATTTCCCCAATATCTGGCTCTGGGTTTTTATTAGAAGACCAAGTAGGATTCATGCAATAGATTGTATATATGCTGGCCTTCCTTTATGACTCTGTTCTCCTTGGGGAAAAGACTATTTTATCATATCATATATTTCTCAGGCCTTACATACCATGGACACACAGAATTGTTTTAATAAATTGCATGAATAAGGAGGGAGACAATGGATCCGTATTAATTCATAAGCTCATTCATTCCAATATATATATATAGACTACCTCATTTAGACTTCAGATCTGAATAGAATTTATTTTCCATTCTTTTATAGAACAGCAGTCATATTATTTAGTTCAAACAAAAGTTGCTATTTTTTTACAGGCTTCTCTTAATAAAGTTATGCTGTTTTCCCAAGAATCAGAGGCTAGCTTTCTGCAGAAGTGAATTTTACTTCAGCTCTGACAGTGACATTACTAAAGGAGTTCATCACTTGTCAGCTCCCCGTGTTGATGATCCTCCTTAGATGAAGTAGTTTTAGGGGAGGTATGGATCTCTAAAGATGCATTAGTATATTATGGGAATCTCTGTTGTTGTTGTTGCTTAATCTGAGTGTTTAATTCCACAGCCAACAATAGCCGTTTATTGTACATATTTGAAAAATGAATCCAACTGGTGGTCAAAGATAAGGGATACAGAAAGCATACCTCTAGAGCATCAGTGAAACAGTGTAGCAAAATTAATAGAGTGGGAGAGGAAAGGAAGATAAAACTTTTGAGAATATAAATGAAGATTTACCAAATTTATGCATTTCTATCTTTAGGGAATGCTAAATCACAAACTCATCATTGGTTAATTAGGAGGTAATTAAAATTGTAGCACAGTGATTGGATAAATAGTTAATGACAGCTGAATAAATGAAGGAAGAAAATCTGGTGAAATTCATATTTTTTTTCAGAAAGCAAAAAATCAGATGTTTTTCATGCAGGCATTTCTCATAAAGGATACCAATATCCCTCTAGTATTAATTGATAAAATTAACTTTCCAAAGATCAGAAGAGTTCCAGCTCTCACTCTCCCTTTCAAAGCATCCTACACTGAAATACAGATTTATCTGACAGAAAGTTGAATTTTCATTTGCTCGCAGCATGTGAAATAATTTTGCTGAAATTTGTTTACAACTTATTTACTGGCATCTTAAGAATCTATTAGGGGAAATTGGTGGGCTCTGTGTATTGTAACTGTTCCTATTGAAAGGGCTGGCTCAGCCTAGGCTCCTGACCAGATGTAGCTGATGCGCTAGTTTTCAAAACCATTGAAGTAGGTTTTACAGTGAAAACTGTGCTTGCTTTTGATAATTGCCTCAGTTCTATGAAATCAGTCAGCCTGAAGGGAAGACCTCATTACAGATCTGACAAGATAGACTCCAATTTCAATACCAGAACACCTCTCTGCCCCCAGGTTCTGAAATCTGCAATTATTTGTTTTACTGAGACAAAGAAACCCATAATACAGTAGCTCTGGGCACATTTATAGAAAGAACTGAACAGATAACCTAGTGGTCAGTGTGTTAAGAACTTGCCCTTTCCTGTTACTTGGATGGAAAATTGGTTAATAAGAATTGTAGCAAAGCTTAAAGCAGGCTCAAAACAGGTACTGATGAATCACTATCTTTCTGTACCAGCTTCCAAAGATGTAGTGAGAACAGTGTGTACTGTAACTCTTCCTTGGGGGCTAAACTAAAGCAAACTTTGGACCACTCTTACAAGTTCTTCTGGGGAATGCCAGACTTTAAAGTAAATGATAGATTGCCTGTCCACCATCTGTCACTTTGAACTCTTCTATCAAATCAAAAATTTTTTTGAACCTCATTTCCATTGAGTAATATGATTTTGCTGTGTTTGCCCAACATTACATTATATAAAGAAAAAGAGTTCTGAGGTATTCTTCTTCTGAAAGTTGGAGATCTATATTTGGTTTTCTTACTCAGGAAACTTAAACACCTTAATGGCTTCAGTTCAGATTTACTCAAATAATTTACTATTATCAGGCCTTGTAGTTGGAAGTTTCTGTCCCACCAGAAACTCTCATATACCCTGCAGTTGTTTCCCAAGTAATTGACTTGGAAGCTTAATATTATAGTAACTGCTATGCTAGTAGCTCAAGCATATTACTATCTAGCTCTTACACTTAAATTAACCCATAATTCTTATCTATGTCTAACCATTTGTTCAGCCCAGCATTCTCATCTGGCTTCCTTTGCATCTATCTAGCATCTGTATCTCTCCCTTTCCTCTTTCCAGAATTCTCCTAGTCTGGTTGCCTCACCTATGCTTACTGCCTGGCTACTGATCAGTCAGCATTTTATTAAACCAATACAAGTGACAGATGTTTACAGTGTACAAGAGCAATGTTCTACAGCAAGGCCTAGTGGATGTTAGCCCCACAGGAAAAACACAGAGAATACCCCAAGTTAAGGGAAATATGAATTTAGAGAAATGATCCTTGTCCATCACAGCTCTAGTGCCACTCCAGTGTTGTAGTAGTATAGCACCCTTCTTTAAAGTTACCACTTAATAAAGCTTTGGGACAAGCCACTTTAGTTGTAATTTATTCCTGCATTTTTCAAAGTCCACAATGATAAAAGGAATGATCTAAGGGTATTGCAAGCCCAAAACAATCACTATTTTCAGATTCCTTATTAATTGTTATTTTAATAACTAAACATTACCTGGAAGAAGAAAATGCATTAGAAGAGCATAAGGCTGACATCTCCTAGTTCTTAAGTAGGATTAAGGAGGCCTAGGATCCACACTATACTACAAATGTTCCTAATTCAATTCATACAAAATTTTGTTGAATTAAAAGAATCTATTAGTTACTTTTCTTGTTGCTATGATCAAATAATCCAAAGGAGGAAGGGTTTACTTTGGCTAATGATTGGATATTGCAGCCATCACAATTTGGAAAGCATGGAACATGAATGGAAAGTGCTTGGTATTGTATATGTAGTCAGGGAGCAGAGAGAGATGAATGTTAGTATTCTGCCCTTTCTTCTTTTATTCACTGCAGAGTCATAGACCATGTAATAATTATCCCCATATTTCAAGGTATGTCTTCCACCATGGGTTGAGCCTCTCTAGAAATGCCTTCACAGATATGCTCAGAGATTTGTCTCCATTTTTATTCTAAATCTCAAGTTAACAATCCAGATATAGAAGCACTTTTATTGTATGATATGTGCTAGACATTAAGTGATTGTTGTCTCTATAGTAGCTATTGTTGATTATCAACATCTCAGGATCTAAAATCAGCAAAGGGACAAGGATGTTAGTGAGGGATTATATAAATTTGATTAATTGTAGTGAAAAGATCAACAACATTTCATGGTCTGATCTCCCCTCCTGTACAAAATAGAGAAAGAATCTGATTGCCAGCATTACCCACTATGTGCTACCTAATATCTGATATAATTGTGAACTGTGAGCCAAAGTAGACAATTTCTTCTTTAGGTTGTGTTTTATTGAATCTTTTCTTCCAGAAACACATAAAATAAGTAATATAGTTCCATTTAATGTTCTTCATGTCCCAATAAAGAAGAGGCATTACCATCCCTGTTTTACAACTAGAACTAGAAGAGATAAAATGACTTCTCCCTCACCTTTGAATGACACACACTTAATGAATGGGATACCAAGTGGCAGATGGAGTTTAAATCCTGTTCTAACTATATAATAGCACTGTCCTGTGGAACTTCCTGTGATGATTTGGATGTTCTTTTTGGGCTATCATAAGTCCTTAACTACAAATGTTTGACAAGTCTTTTAAATGTGACTAGTGCTACTGAAGTTTTCCTGGTGTTCCATCTTAGTTAATTTACACTTAAGTTATAATAGGTACATGTATCTTATGCCAATTGTATTGGAAACATATTCTTAGAATATTTTAAAATTATATTTTTATAAAGTGAGGTAGGTAACTTACTGCCCATGGAACTATTAAAATGATTCATTTATACAGTCTCTTCTGTAGTGTTTTGTTACATTGGTGTCTTAGACAATGAAAAGATTGCTTTGGCTTGCAGAAACAGAGAACAAAGTTATGCAGACACATGATCCACTAGTCACTGTTTTCTACCACTGTGTCAAAAGAACAGATCATTAACTTGAATTGTGGAATGATTTCTTTTTTGTTTATGGTTTTGGAGGTTTCAGACTGTGACTACTTGGTTTTATTGCTTTGAAGCATGTGGCAAGAAGCACAAAGTGGAAGAACAAAGCCATTTACCTAATAGCATCTTGTAGGTAAAAGGGTTGTCACTGCAACATCCACTTCAAGTGAATCCTCATAGTGATCTAGCTTCCTTTTTCTTTTTATGATCACTCCAGCAATAGATCCATTGGTATCTGGAATAAGAAACACTACTATTGTATCAAAGATAACATAAAATGTCAAAAGAATTATAACACAAATAATATTTTAAAAGATACAGATAATGTACAGATTAAAATAAAAGGAAAGCTACAAGAATGTTTTGGATTTTAAAAAGCCTGTGTTCCTTTTGATATTGCTTATTAGCTGTACTACCTTTGAAATCTTCAGTGTTGTAAGTTTCCCAGTCCTTGTAAATGGAAATGATGACTAGGAAATAAAATTGTTGGAGGAAGGTAGGGAGGATCTAGGAGAAACTGGGGGAAGGAAACTGGTCAGAATATATGGAAAAAGGTCCTTTTTCTATAAAAATATTAAAATTTACATAAAAAGAAGCAGACAGAGCAACTGTGTGCTAGAGATATAGAGGTATGAAAATGGATTAGATAGATTTATGAATGCTAGGTAGTCTCAAAGGGACTCCATACCATCATGTTCAGCAACATCCAAAAACTTGTCAAGAAAGCAGATCAGATCACAATTCAGACTTACTGAATCTGAATTCTTGGCAAACATACAATTCTCATGGAATACATAAACATATCACAAAATAAGTGTTGGGAAAATTCAAGCTAGGCATAGTACAGGCTGCTGGGCAGAGGTGAAGCATGCCTTTAATCCTGGCACTCGTGAGGCAGAGGCAGGGAGATTTCTGTGAGTTCCAGGACAGTCTGGTCTATAAAGTGAGTTCTAGAACATCTAAGGCTGGTGGTACACAGAGAAAACCTGTCTCAGGGGGAAAAAACTAACACCAAAGGCCTGGATTGGATGGGGCATTTTTTAATGAAGGTTCTAGTGCCTTGACTGACTAGTTTGAGGAGTCATTAAAAGTTGAGGGACCATCTTTTATGAAAATTCGTTAATTACTTGTGTTGAACATTTAGGAAATTGTGACTTAATGTAAATTTTGTTCTGAAAGTTATGTTCATTATAATATGTGTATGTATGTGTATCTGTGTGTGAGTGTGTATATGTGAATGCAGATCCCTTGGGGCTGTAGTTTCAGTTGGTTGTGACCCTTTGCACATGGTGGTTTAAATCAAGCTCTGGTCCTCTGCAGGAGCTCACTGTGCTCTTATCCACTGTGCTGTCTCTTAGGCTCTTCATGGAAAACTTTTGCAAGGGAAAAAATTACCCTTTTCTTTTCCCTCCTGCCCCCATTATATCCAATACTCATTACCAGCTACTCTGTTTTCAGCTAAAACACATATACAGGATATTGAATTTAAAACAGTTATAAGTGAAAATAGATTTCATTTACTTGTTATCAGTTAAGCCATAGTTCTGAGAAATGATCAGTTGTTTTGACTGATACCCCTTGGATTGAAGAGTAATATTTAAATACAACCATTTTCTTTTATATATATATATATATTTGGTGATTTTTACACCATGCACCCCATGAAACTCAGTTATCAGTCCTCTCAGATTCATACCCTCTCTCCTCATTTACAAAAACACTCATTAATCATGCTGCTCATTTACTTACTGAAGCAAAATTAAACTCCCTGTGGCCAGACCCTTAACCAAAACAAGTCTGTCCTCACCCATACCCCTGCCAGAGGCCATCAGTGCAGAAGTGAGGAATTGTGTCATTTAGCTATGTTCAAGCCTTGAGCTCTTATGTACAATGAAATCTCTTTTTTTTATAAGTCCACTAATGAGTGAGTACATCCTTTGCTTCTCTTTCTGGGATTGTGATACCTCGCTCAGGAGCAAAGTACAACCATTTTCAATACTGTTTCCAAAAACAGACTTGTGGATCAATGGAATCAAATTGAAGATCCCAACATTAACCCAAAAACCTATAAACACCTGATCTTTGACAAAGAGGCCGAAAATACTCAGTAGAAAAAAGATATTATCTTTAACAAATGGTATTGACATAGCTGGATGGTAATGTGTAAAAAAATGCAAATACATCCAAGCCTATCACCTGCACAAAACTCAAATCCAAGTGGATCAAAGACCTCAACATAAACCCAGCCACACTGACCCTGATAGAAAAGAAAGTGGGAAATATCCTCCAACGCATTGACACCAGTGACCACTTCCTAAATATAACACAAATAGCACAGACATTAAGAACAATCAATAAGTGGGACCTCCTGTAACTGAGAAGCTTCTGTAAGGCCAAGGACACAGTCAATAAGACAAAACGACAGCCTACAGAATGGGAAAAGATTTTTTACCAACTCTACAAGTGACAGAGGACTGATCTCTAAAATATATAAAGAACTCAAGAAACAAGAGCCCAAAACCTTGAATAACCCAATCAAAAAAATGGGGCTCAGAACTAAAAAGGGAATTCTCAGCAGAAAAATTACGAATGGCTGAAAGGCACTTGAAAAAGTGCTCAACATCTATAACCATTAGAGAAATGCAAATCAAAACAACTTTGAGATACCACCTGACACCTGTCAGATTGGCTAAGATAAAAGACACAGGTGACAGCCTATGCTGGAGAGGTTAAGGAGCAAGGTGAACACTCCACTGTTGGTGGGAGTCTAAGCTGGTTCAGCCACTCTCAATTGCAGTATGAGGGTTTCTCAGAAAACTGGGAATCAATCTCCTCTAAGACCCAGCAATACCACTGCTGGGCATATACCCTAAAGATGTACATTCGCACTCCAAAGGCATTAGCTCAACCATGTTCATAGCAGCATTATTTGTAATAGCAAGAACCTGGAAACAACCTAGATACCCCTCAACTGAGGAATGGATTAACAAAGTATGGTACATTTTACACAATGAAGTACTACTCAGCAGTAAGAAAAAATGATATCCTAAAATTTGCAGGCAAATGGATGGATTTGGAGAATATGCTCCTGAGTGAGGTCTCACAAACTCAGAAAGATAAATAGGGGATGTACTCACTCATTAGTGGACTTTAAACAAAAAAAAGCTTAGCATGTCCAAGCTGCAAACCACAACCAACTGAACAGCTTGGGATCTGAAACGCCTTGAACTGGCACCTTGGAGCCCATTCCTTCCAGAGAAACACCTGACTCAGTCTTGATGTGGGGGTGAGGAAAGCAGATCTGCCTGGAGTGGATATTGAATTAAGCCACCTAGGGACCTTGAGACCTCCTGCCCTTGCTGGGGAGGAGATGAACTGATGGAGAAAAGAGTGAGTGACTGGGAGGGGCAGGAGGGGGAAGGGAGCCAGAACAAGTATAAAAATATATGACTTTTTTCATAATAAAAAAAAATCCCACCTCAAGTTTTCATAGAAAGGAAAAGGAATGGAGGAATGTTGTAAATCTAATTTGTAGCCAGGTGTCTTGACATACAACTGTCAAATGTGATTTCAGCACTTGAGAGACAGGAAGACCAAGAATTTGTTCAAGACCAGGCTATATAATGAAGCCTGAATCCCAACTAACCCCTAAGAATGAGTAATTGCATATTCTACACAAAGCCCCAGACGAAAAACAAAGAAAAGAAAGCCACCTAATTTGGAGCACCCCTCCCAAATATCATAATGTCTCATATTTGATTATATACTCAAGTCATTCAGAAAATAACACAAATTCACCAGGATTTTCCTATTGCCAAAAAGCTGTTCTTATTTCAGCCTTAATTTCTGTTTGAGGATTGCTTCCTTCACTTAGTAGAGTTCTCAGATCTCCAATCATTTTCATTTAAAGTGAACTTATCTCAATGTCATATAGTCTATGAGCTACAGCTTTAAACAAGAAGTGGTATCCACAGGGTCACACTTTAATGCTACAATCTGAAGCACTCATTGCTTGTATTAGAATGTATTGTGAAGGGGATTCTTAACTTGATCTGATAATAAAATACTGTAGATAATTTCTATATTGTACAGAATGAACTTATTAACTTCAAAAGTTTCTTCCAAATATGACATTTTTCAGTTTTTGATGTCTGCTGGAATTTAGTAGAAATTGCTTCTGTAAAAGATTCGAAGGTAAATTTTATAGTTTCAGTGAGAGTTACAATATTGTCATTGCTAATATTTTTGTTTATGTTATCATTAAAATTTACCAAGAAGTCTTGCAATTAAAGTGATGGATTTCCTTTTAATATTCAAATAATTTTGGTGGTGTCTTTTAACTTAAAATGCCATTTGACATAAGTCGCATATACATGGCACAGAAAAGACCCCCTAGGAACCTATTGATTTACTGGGTTACTTGTTTTTTTGATGCTATCTTCAGGGAAGAATGAAACAATAAAATAAAAATATCTAGGAATCAAGAGTGTCACAGGATTTCACTACCTCTGTAGCTCTTGCTTTCAAGCTACAAATCTTTAAAGACTATATTGAGTCCTAGATAATATAAAATGTGGATTTGTGTTCAATGAATTGGCTTACTGTGTGAGATGTCTCTGGATTTGACGTGAGATCTTTTCCTATAAAAAAAATAAAAGTTGAGGTGCTTCATTAAAAAGTCTTGAAATATATATCTTACTCAGTGTCAAAAGATCTGTACATTAATTAGTATAAGGCATGAAATATCTGAATCTCTGAAGTTATTATCTGGGACCAAATAGAACAAATACAGTTTTGTCAAAATGCCTATTAGTGATGACCTCAACTCATCAGATTTTTATTTTTTGGACTTTGGATTAGGTCAAGATCAGATCAACTTCCTCACTTTACATTTCTTCAACATGAGAAATTAAAATTTTTGAATTAAAATTATAGAAGTTGTGTTCAATAACAATATTTACTGAGCTTACCATGCTCATTCCTCCTCAGCATAGATGCCACTCCCTTGATATCTCACCTGCTCACTCCAAGAGGGAACAGAAGGTGTCCTGGCCAGGAGAGAAGAAGTGGGAAAGCAGTGCCATAGATCAGACAATTTATGAGCATATTTGTAAATATCTTAGATTGGAATATATTTGAATGATCAGTATATGTTTATTGGCATTATGGGCCAGTTGTGATACTGAATGCATCTCCTACATGATCTGGTTTTATATTTATATCAGCCCCAGATGTTAGGACCTCTTACTAGCATCAATTTCAGCTTATGGCTCAGAAGTTCTGTAAGCTCTTTGGTCATCTACTTCATAAACCAAAGAATGGACTATGTTGTTCTTAAAATTATCAAGTGCAAGACAAAATGAAAAATTCTTATGATTAATAGTCATTAATCAGAATGCCTTAATCTCTGAGAATTTCTTTTAATCAGTATTTTACCCATCCTATATATAGTATATTACTCAAATGATGGTGATGCATTTAAAATCTAATTATGTTAAATAATACTGCTCCAATCAGCATTAGAGTTTTCCAGTTGTGGCATTAATTCTTGGTTATCATCTGCCAAAGCTTTAATCTCATGACTTTAATATAATGAACTACCAACCCCCACTTGTTGAGGGTGCATTAATTCATTCAATATTCACTATGTATTAGAGTGGTGCTATGGTTAAAGGGATATAATTGTGGAGTGCAGAGTCTCTTTCAGAAGAACTTATGAGTTTCTAAGAATAACCTTGTTTTAATTCATTTACAATAAAAGTAATTGCCACAAACATCTACTTTTTAATCTCTACAACATTCTTGTGTAGTGTTATCACTCATTCTACACATTATGAAACTAGGGGTCATAGCTAGACAATCTAATCTAGCTAGTAAAGGAAAGCAAGGATTGACATTCTCAATTTATTGTACTTTCCCGCCTATACAGGCATTCTGTTTTCCTTGGAACTTGATCTGATCAGAATGATAATGCAGAAGGAAATGCTAAGAAAGTTTTGGAGTTCTACATTATCACTTTTGAGTGATTGAAGACTCACACCACTGCATCTACTTTGTTTGATTTTAGTTGTAGTCATAATACATAATAGAATATAGATAGAATGTAAGTGAACCGTTAAAGAAAAGAAGAAAGTTTGATTATTTCATGTAATTATTTACCTGTTGTAAATGAAGAATATTTGACAAGTCCCAAAGGACACTTAATGGAGATGTTCCTGCTGGGGTCTAGTTGCTAGGGAAAAAAATAGACTTTTTACAGTCTGAAAACATTAGTAAAAGAAACAATGATGTGAAAGCATGTTGCTCAGCATTCATGTTACTGAGATTTGGCTGACATTTACCTAACTATCTTCCCATCTTTTTATTGATGTTTTAGAACTTTGTCTCAAGAATTGTACAGTTTTGGTTTATAAAAAAATAGAAATAAAGTGAACTATAATAAGACTAACCTGATTCCCCTTTTGATAGGAAATAGTGGATAAAAGGCTTGGAAGAAATATGTTTATTTTGGGCTTTAACAAAGCTTTTCTTTCCACATTTCATGACATTTTAATGGAAACACTTGAAATCCCATGTCCTCCTGCCAGAGTAAGAGCACAACTGTACTCCTTTCTTTGGGTGTGTCTAACCTGCACTTTTTGGACTAGTAGCTATGAATGCAGCAATACATTGTCAATTTCCTTAAAACATTAGGATGTTTTGTAATCTCTTTGATAACTAAGTTGCATAAATAATAGCATCCCTTCCTAGTTTTAAAGATTTTGAGCCATCTCTAAGACTTAGAGAGTACCTTTTGATGTTCTGTGTGGTACAGCACTGTATAGTTAAGTACCTATGCTTCTGACAGTGTTTGAACATGATGAGAAAAATGCCAGAAAACCTGGCCTATGAGCCCCTATTATTTTGGCAAGTAACTAACTCCCCACAATATCCATATCTTTTTCTTATTTGCTGTGAACCTTCAGTTGTTGTTCTTAGAGACCTTTGTGTTATCACTGGAGATGACTGTCACCAGAAGTGTCTATTGCTTGTATGCATCAGTTCAACAAATGTCATAACAAAATAATATAGTAGATGTTATGGGATAATTCAAAAATTCAAAGGTAACCTTTTTCAAAGAAAAGTAATCTCTACTATAGAAACATCTAAAAATAATCCTCTCTTTTTTATTTGAGATGAAGTCTCAGTCTAGCTTTTGTACCTACACAACCCCCTTGCCTCAGCCTCTTGTGTATCCGCACAAACAGCTGCATCCAGATAGTTCTGTCATTTTAATGGAAGAAGTACAAAACAAAAGTTGGAGGATTTTTACAAATTACAGAGTCATCATCATATATTTTAATTCTGAACATGTCAACAAATCTGCAAAAACTATAGAGAGCAACTTCCTGAAGAATTTATCTTTTTACACCAAGACTCTATTAAGACTTACAAGTTTTTTGTCAATTTTTTTCCCCCACTAGTGGCTCATATAATGAAGTCTGGGCATGATCCCAGTCCTTAATGGAGTATGGACTTTGGCTTTCTTTTTCTTCTTTAGGATTGAACCAGCTTCCCTTTGACCCTGCCAACAACAACGAACCCCTGCAGTTTGGTAGTGCCAGTGGCCCTCTGGTCCCAGATGGCCTCATTGAGAATGGAGGGGATTCAAGCAAGAAAAGAAAGAGAACAAATACTCCTTCAGGTAAGCTAGGTGATAATGCACTGTCTTAAATCAGTGCTATTGAGAGCCATTTTTCCCCATAGCCTGGTAGGTTGTGGGCATTATGCTAGGCAATGTAGGAATTGCAGAAACCAATTAGAGGCCCTTGCCCTTTTCATCTCATGAAAGGGTCACATATATGAAAACTGGTATTATCACAAGTGCTGTGGTGAATTGTGCAAGGGAGAAAAGTAGAAATTAGGGATATTTTGACTTACCTTTAGAGATTACGAAGCTCTTCTTAACACGTGTGACATTTTTAGCAGCTCTTCCAATAGGTAGATTTGAAGCAGGAAGAGTTAATAATTTTGATTTTCATAGAAAAGGAATGTGAGTGACTGTTTCACTAACCACTTGCCCTTTTATGAACATTCATCAGGATACTCTCCAAATCAGATAATTACATTTGTTCAAATTTCTCCAACTCCTAATACCTCTGCAATTTATATCATGTCCACATGTCTACTGCTTTTTTGAGACAATATTTCACAATGTAGCCCAATGTGGTCTCAAAATTATATCTTCCTGCCTTGGTAACTGAGTTGTATGATTAGAGGTTTCACCACCCTAGCAGGCCTCACATGTATTTCATGTCCTTAGTATTAATTAATTAAAATCCTGAGAAACAAATTGTCCAAACTCCCTTAAAATAGTACAGTGGATTGTTAGCTTGATCTACAATACTTTCTTCATTCCTCCTGTCTCAATGGCATAATTTCATCGTCAATTTCTTTAAACACAATGAGAAAACAACAAGAAAACCAAATATTAACTGATCATTTGATATTCAGGTTTCATTATTTAGGTCAGACATCAACTCAAGGTATTGGGGTGGGCCTAATAGGCATGTTAATAGGCTTGTTGATTTTTTTTTTAAATTATCACTATTACTTTTATTTTCAGCTTGCAAAACCAAGTATATTTATGAACACCATATTTTCTGTCTCTGAGATCAAGATGTTTGCTAAATATATGTTTGGAAAATAAAAAGTACAGTATAAATATTGCCTTATAAAACCTTTAATGTAGGACAGAGTTCTTTTTCTATAGAGTTTGGAAAGGTAAGGTGGATAGCCCAGGAGCTGTCTTGAGTTCTAACCATAGATCTCTCTCTCTCTCTCTCTCTCTCTCTCTCTCTCTCTCTCTCTCTCTCTCTCTCTCTCTCTGACTGTCTCCCTCCTTTTTCCTTTCTCAGCTTAGAGTGAGTTTGTTAAGCCTTTGAGTTTCCCTTTTTTCATGTGAAGCAGAAATATTACTAAAACTTCTTTAAGGGATTGATTAGGCAAAGTAATTGAAATGATGTAGTTGGTATTTAATATCATATCTATACACAATAATCAATTAATGAATTGCTTTTTTATTATATGATATGATCCTCATCTGTTAAGGCAACAGTCTCTTTCACTTTTCATGGTTATCTACTGTAGACACACAGTATACCTCTCTTTGTGTATGTGTGCTTGTGAACTTATTTGCCTTTTGAAACCATATGTTCAACATAGTTCAACTTATATTGTTTAGGGGCATCATTGGTTATTCACTACGCTTCAGTATTCTACTACAGTTTTCAAAGTTTACTAGGAAGATTATACAACTTTACTTCTATACTATCTTATCCTAGGTTATGTTGGTATTCTAGTTTTTACAGCTACATTTTGTACAAGGCCTGTTCCTTTTCTGTAGACTGCAGTCATTTATTCCTCTCAGTGTTCTTTTAAAAATAATTTCATTTAGTTTTCAGGCAGACTGCAATTTCCCCTCCTTTTTCTCCTCCCATTTCCTCACTTACTTCCCCTACATTTTTTTTTTAGCAATTCTTTTTCTCTTTCCATTTAGTTAATGACCTTTGTAACTAACAAACAAAAAATCCTTAAAAAAACTATCTGGCTTCATAAGAAAAAAAAACTATCTGGCTTCATACGTTCATTTCTCATATGTATATGTTAAATAAAGGCAAAATAGGTTATGAGAAGCTGCCATGGAGGGTGTACACATGGTTTATAACATCCACTTTGAAACATCGCTTTTGGCTGCTCTCAGGCTTTGTGATCACTTGTTCGTTTTTTCACAGTAATCATATGTGATGGACTAGTTTCAGGCAATACCATTCTAACTATATTAAATTCATGCTGGTGGGAAAAAGGGGTATGTATTAATTTGAATTGGGAACCAGCTTTAAAGAATTGACATTTCATTTCTAATGAGCATATTCAATGCAAGCCAAGTTAACTGTAGCAGATAAAGAATTTTTAACAGTAGATTACACTAATCTATAATTAGCAGAATCAATTTGCATTCAAATAATGAATATTCTGAAGTTCCTTAAAAACAGGGTGTTCTTTAAAATAGGTAGAAAAAGCTCCTAGAAGGCTAAATTAACTTTCTTGAAATCACTATTCACACTATTTGCTTAGTGAGCCCTTTTTTTGTTAAGTAGCACAAAGGTAACAGCAACCTGGTTAAATGACCACAAATTCCAAATTAGTGTAGTTTAAATTAATGACTTTTTTCTATAGGAGTCTCTTATAATTGTTCCGCTGGCAATACTGTGATATTGCTAATGGGTAGATTGCTTCATAATATTATTTTTCTCGTACAGTGCTAGACAAAAGGAAGAAGGAGAATAGTTTGTGAATAGGAACTTCATGCTTCTTTTGTCACCATTTACTATAACACAGCAAAGAGGGAAGCTGGGGTTTGATGTTCTTCTAGGAGCAACCAGACATTTCAGTTCTGAGCTACTACATGTCTATCATTTATCTTCTCCTGACCATAGCTATGATACAAAACTGACTCTTTTGTCCTTCAGTGGAAATGGAGTGATGCTGAAAAGAAACCAGCTCCAGTCCCTAATTCCACTTCTTCTTTCCCTCCTTTCTCATTCTAACTATATTGCCCCCTGTAGTGGGATTATTTTACCATGTAAATAATTGTCCTGCCTACAGGTTTAATAAAAATGCTGATTGGTTGAAAGTACACAGGAAGTGTGGGTGGGGCTACGAAACTAAGAAAACTCTGAGAACAGAAAGAGCACAGATGCCAGAGAGACACCAGTGAGATGCAGAGGAAAGAAGTTGATATGCTGTGGAGAAAAGGTACTGAGCCACATGGCTAAACAAGACAAGAATGATGGGTTAGTTTAAGCTAGTTAACAATATGCCATAGGTTGAGCAGCATAAAATTAATACAAGTGTCTGTGTGATTCTATGGGACAGCATCAGAACCTCAGGTCTAGGCAGGAAAGGCCAAGCCTGAAAACACTACAGCCAGCAAACTACAGTTAATTTCTTGAAGGTTACTGATGATTTTGCTGTTGTTTATTCCCTCACAGTTTCTTACAATGGAAGCTTGATACCAAATATGACCCTGTGAAAGGTATTTAGGTCATGAAAAGTTCTTCCCTGGTAAATTTCAATACTGGTCTATTTGAGTGGGTTTGGTCTTGCAGGAATAGATTGATTTCCACAAGACTACTTTTTATAAAAACACCTGCCTGCCTGGCTTTTGCTGTTCTCTTCTTTTCTTGTTTGCACATGTTCCCCTACTCCACATGGCTGACTCATTTTCTTACTCTCTGAAATGTAATAATACAGTCTGATGTAGACAGAGTGCAATTTGGACTTTTCAACCACTAGAATTATAAACCAAATAAACATTTTGACAAAGTACAGCCTTAGATATTTTGTCATTATCACAAAAAATGGATGGAAAAAAAAACCTCAACATTTTTTAATTTAATGTACTTAATGTACTTAAGGCACTTTTTGAAGAATATTTCTTAATGTATTTATGTACAGACAACTCAGGTATGTACATTTAACTCCATTTGTCAGCAAGTTCATTGCCTTTTGTTTTGTTTTCCCTTTGGACAATGTGGCACACAGTTTTGAGATCCAGGAAATTGGCTCCCCAGTGACAATGAATCTCATTTTATTTGTCATTGTAATCTGTACTGATAGCTTCTACCGGTTTAGCCAGGATTCCTTTGTCTTCCAAATAACTTCTGTGGAGGCAACATTTGTTCCTTAAGAGGGCACACTTCTCTAGCAGCCATAAAGATCTTGTGAAAGAATATCTGCCCCTAATGGACTCATTGTCTCATTGCCAGGTGAATGTCTGAATGTCTTAAGTGTCCTTGAGAAACTTAATGGGTGGAGTTTACGTGTTCAGTGTTCCCCATTCCTGTCAATGAACTAGATTAGCAATTGTAATTTAGTAACTTTTTTGTCACATTTGACCAAAAAATCTTAAGTATCTGACTGCTGTGTAGCTTTCATCCCGAAATGAGTTCAAAATTATTCAGACTGTGCTTGCACTCACATTATAGGTTTACACCTGTAGAAATATTTTCTTGGTCATGCTCCAGTTACATAAATTGCTAAGATAACAGTGAATATAATGTCTTTGAAATGCTACTCTATGTCAAATGAATTTGTTAAACCATGGGAAATTAAAACTCCAAGCTCCTTTCTATATGATGATGCTGTTGCCAGATTTGAAAACCATATGGATTTTCAGAAGGACAGATACCAAACACTAAAATGGAAGAATCCATGAGTCAATATGGCAGACTGAATAATGACTAAAATGTAGTGAATTTCAACATCATACACAAGTATACAAAGAAAGTGTCAACATTCTGTAAGACTAGGCAAGTAGGCATTTAATAATTAGGATATCCTAGTGAACATTCAGTCATTCATATAGTCCTATTTCCATTGTCTTTTATCTATAGGTCTGTATTGAAAAGCACACTTGCACTTAAATGCACTGATGCAGCTGGGGAGTATTAATTAGTGGTAGTATATCTGCCTAGCATGTGTAAGGTCTCAGTTTGGCTCTGAGTATTTAATAAAAAACAAACAAAACTTGACCTCTAATACTAAGTGGTATTGCCAAAATTAAGGTAAGTAATGACTCAGTCAGTATAAAAAGAGATATCTCTACCCACTTTATACTTGCTGAATCTCAAGAGTCAGTTTCTTCAGGAAAATACTTAGCCATCCACTAAGAGTGTTGACTCTCTTAGAGGATTTTCATATTTATTAGTTTATACAGACCATCTTTAAGTAACATATACTAACATCAGTAGGAATGTTTCATTAAGATACATATTCCAGCCCTGTAGTAAGAAGTTTCTGACCCAACCTAACCTCAAGATCTGGAACAGCAGTCCCAAATAATCAAACAAAGCCTTATATTAATTGCATGCTGTTTGGCCTCTGGCTCAGACATATTACTTGCTAACTCTTAATCTTACGCTAACCCATAATTTGCCACTTGGCTTAGTACCATTTTTCAGATTAGCTTTCTGATCCCAATTTTTCTGCATCTTCCTGACATCTTTGTTCTATTCTTCCTCTTCCTAGAGTTTTCTTAGTCCTGTAGCCCCACTCATACTTCCTATCTGCCTTCAATCAGTGCTTTATTAAACCAGTAGGAGGGACAAATATTTACAAAGTACAAAAGCATAATCCAACAGCACACCTCAGTCCAATTACTAAACAGAACCAACCCTGCTTAGCTTCCCTAATCAGAGAAGAATGTGTGTTCTGTAACACCTGAATCTCAATCACCCAGAGAAACCACCAGAGACAGAGATGTCTAAAATGCAACAGCAAGGTTTATTGTGAGCTTGATACAAGCCTAAGCAGGGAGCTTGTTCTCCTCACTGCATGGTGCAATGCAGGGAAGAGCTGAGCACCCCAAGTTACACAAGCTGTTTATAGGCAAAGACCAGGAGGCATGGTTACTTGAGGTGTGCTGTTTATGAACTCATGCTTGGGGCTTTTTACAACTTAACATTCCTGCAAGCTCCTGCCAGGAACTTGAAACTGAACACTATTTTATCTCTACAGCTACTAGAATACAAAATGGGGTTTCTTGAAATAACTTTACTCTCTTTATGTTCATGCTGCAATGACCCTGTGTTACCATGGGGTGCCAGAGGAATCCTGTGTGCTGAATCCAAGGGCCATGCTGAGCTGGCACTGCATTTCCCTGGCCCTGGAAGACCTGGCCCTGCCCCTAGCTGGTTACTGCAGAAGACCTGGCCCCACCCCTCACGGGAAAGCTGAGCCTACACTAAGAAAAGAGTGATCCCACCCCTCACCACAGCAGGCTGAGGTGTTGGTCACAGTGCCCAGGACAGACCAAATCAGCTACCACCTAGATCCAACTTCAGGGCCTTTGAGTTGGCTCACCCCAATATCTGCCCCATCTATGATCTGCCAGAGTGTGCAAAGGGACTGGTCCTGTGGCAACCATAGCTGCAGGATCTCTATGACTCAGGATAATAATAGAAGGATGTCCAAGAGGGGATTCTGTGAGGGTCCAGTATTGATGGGTATACCATAAGCCAGAGGCCTTGAAGGAGGCCAACAACTCATTGCAATGAACATGCAAGAAAAGCTGATTAGACAAAAGGATGTCCCACTAAGATGAATGAAGAGGTATTGGAAAGGCAGAAAAGATGAAGCAACAAAGTGCTCTTTTGTTTGTTTATTTTGTTTTCAATTAATGTTTTTTAAATTTTCTTTTTGCGAGACACTCGGATGAGGAGCAGATATGGAAGGACTAGAAAATGGATTTGGATGTGTGATGTGAAATTCTCAAAGAATCAATTAAAATTAACGTTAAAATAGATAATCACCCCAAGAATGTATCTAATCCTATCATAGACATCCTAATTATTCTAGCTTGTTGTAATACACATCATAACCAAAAGCATCTTGCAGGAGGACACTTCATGTCCTAATTCATTATTGAAGGAAGTATAGTGTAAGGACCTGGATTCATTCTCATGATGCTACCTGGGGCACAGCCTAGGTCTGTAAGTGAACTCCGCAGCAGCCAGTGGGTTCAAAAGTTGGATTTGTGCCATTCACCCGTGTACCTTATGCCTTGGCCCAATCCTAGAATGCCAAGGTGTGTAGCATCTTGCTTATGTATGTTTTGTTTTAAAGACCCCCGCCCATCAGGGCTCAGGGTCCTTAGCCTTTCCGCTGTGCAGGAACTAGGCTATCCACCCAGGTTCATGGGAACCTGTATGTAACAATAAAATCCTCACTCTTTACAATGTGTCCAGCCTCCCTAGTGACAATTGTGGAAATTCTTACATGCAGGCATAACATTAGAGCAGGAACTCAAAACAGGAGCATGGAAGTGGGAACAGAAGCAGAAACCAGGAAGGAACATTCATTACTTGCTTATTCCCAGGCTCATATTTAGCTACCTTTCTTATATAGCTCAAGGCCACTTGCCTAGTGTTGTTACTGTACACTGTTGGCTGGGCCTTTCCTATGCCCTCTTTCACATATATGTCCATAGGTCAGCCAGATGGAGGCGATTTCTTCAAATGAGGTTCCCTCTTCCTAGTGTATCAATTTGACACTCATGATCAGCCATCACACTAGCTCATTGTCAAGAATTTCTGTTACAATTTTTGACTATGAAAGCAAAAGTCAACAATGTAAAGACATTAAACATCTCACCCAATGCCAAATCTATAATAATAAAAGGAAGTGAGCTTGCAGAGCAGCAAGAAAAAGGTTTGGCCAGATATAGAGAAAAACTATATTGGAATGAGTTATCAAGGAAGTTGCTCAAGCTCACTTGGAAAGGGAAATACAAAATTAGAGTGTTTTTATTTGCCTTTCTTACTTAGAAAAAGAGCAATAAACTAGGGAACTTTTCTGTGTCACTTAAAAAGCCCTTTGATTTACTTCAGACTCACAGGATTGAGACTTTTATTTCACATGTACTTTGAAGTTCACAAATGAAAACACGATTGTTTTTAAAGGAGAATGCCACCATTTTTTGTCTTGGTGTGTGATATTTCTAGCATGTCAGCTGAATTATTATAGTGCCAAAGGCAGGAATAGCCTATTGTTCCTTCCAGTGGAATTAAAATTAAAAAAAGTCCTTTGGACATATAGTTTCAAAAAGTAAAACCATTATCTTGATTACTGAAGGAATGAAATAGTAACTAGACTACTTGCTTTCTCAGGTCTGATAGAATCTCAGTGTGAACATATTTTGTCTTCAAGGACTATCTTGAGGAGGGGAGAATGAGGATGGCACAGAAAAGACAGAATAGAAAAATGCAAATTTGTTTCAAATTTCCTCAGTCATTGCAGTAGCTTTGAAATTGTATGTTCATTGTCAGGGAGAAGAGAGAGTGAGTAGGAGGGAGAGGAGGGGGAAGGGAGTTTGAACAAGGGGATAAAAAATCAAAAAAAGAAATTCTTAAATAAAAAACTATTTTTAATTAAATAAAGAAAGGAAATTATATGTTTTTTGCCTCGAAGTCTTTAGGCAGTAGTAGTTTAGCAGACAGGGTGTTAGGTCAACCTCCTATGGTAGTGATATAAAGGCTAGTGGTTAAAAACTAAATCATAATATTCTAGACTTAGAAACAACTTTGACTACATTTTTACATGTAAAGAAATTAAGAACTGGAGAAGATCTGAGGTCACATACATAGTTAATTCTGACACCTAGATGTAATTGTGGCCAAACCTATGTAAATATTTCAGTTTGGCTAACACTGTGTAATTAATTTATTGTTACTAGAAAACATGAAGTACTCACTTCTCCTATGCTAATACCATTACATGGTTTGTAGCAAACTAAGCTGCTGGCATGTGTGTCCCCATATCTCTTATACTGCTACCTAGGGGAAAGCTCTTTAATCTTCAGATAAAGAAAGACTTTGTGATTAGGAAACACTTATAAAGGAATTACTTCTGTCGAGATGGTACATGTGCAGCTTAGCAAATCACAGATAAAATAATTCATGATATCTGCTTACTTTTGTGTGTCCACTGCCAACCCATCCTTAAGTCCACTTCATCCATATAAAAAACATATATAAGTATGATTTATCTGTGATTTCAACTTTGTTGTGTAATATTGTCTAGAGCAGTGGTTCTCAACCTTCCTAATGCTATTACCCTTTAATACAGTTCCTTATGTTGTGCAATAAATAAAAAGAGTAACGTGGGCTATTTATTCTCTAACTATATCCAGAATGTTCTGTTGGAAACTAGGGTGACAGAAAACTAAAAATAGATAGAAAAAAAATAAAGTAGTTTGTAAATACTGCCCTTTCTCTGTATGTGAACACAGAACAAGAAACTACCTTATTTGCAATGTTTCTCTGCTCTGTTTCCTGATATCCACTCATTATTTTCTGCAATCCATGAAAATGGAATTCTTTATGACTATGAACAAGAGGACATTCTTGATTTGTTTTCCAATTTTGAATTTTCTTAATACTGTAAACTGTTGTTTAATTTTTGTAGCCTGTAGTACTCCTCATGGAACCATTTGTTGTATTGTGGAATTTTAAAATATTCCTCATATTCTACATTGTATTTTAAGCAAAAGAGAGATCTCCTGTGCAAGTTGTATTATAAAATACTATGAGGATTGATAATAGTTACACACAAATCCAGTAGAGACATGCCCAACTGCAGAAACAAGTGTGCTTATTGGCAGCATAGGGGCAATGCTTAGCAGGTGGCCTCCCCTCACTCCTGCATACTGCCATTAATAATAATAGTAACAGCAGTAAGCTGTTTTAAATATTGATTCTATGCCAACCACTCTGACCAAGTGCCTTACACACACACACACACACACACACACACACACACACACACACACACACACTTAGGCTGTCTTTACAACAAATCTGCGAGATAGACACTGATTTCTTTCTTTGGGAGTTATTTTTTTTTTATTTGAGGCTAGGACAATATAAAGCATTCTCAGGTTCTAAGAGGTAAGTTAGAGAATGGGCCTTTAGAGGGAGGCATGTTAACAGTTCATGGTCAGGGTCCTGGTTCCTACCTTAGACAAGTTGCTGCAGGCCTTTGAGCCTTAGTTTCCTTATCATGAAATACAAATAATCCAGCTATAAAGCTATTTTAGAATTCATTCAGAAATTAAATAAACAATGTTTAGTACATGCAGTTTTGTTCAATTAATATTTATTTAGTCTTAATAAATGTGAGTCATTTTGGTAGGCACTAAGCTATTACAGTAAGCCGTGAATAAGACAGATATTGACCCTTACATTGTGACACAGCCTAATGAGAGAGACAGCTATTAAGCAAATAATTATTTGTACTTATGCTTAGTGCTATGAAAGAAGGGCTACTAAAATAAATACACAGCAAATAATAGTAAATATTTACTGAGTGGGCATTACATACTGGAAACTATGCTAGGTAAAGAATTGAGTGCAAGTGCATAGTCAAAATGAAGAGAGGAGGCAATTTCATGAGCTTGTATATCATTTTAAAGCAGGATCAAAGAAACTTTGAGGGGATGAGCTACAATCTATGAAGATGCTTGGTTCAAATCATTGAAAAGCAAAGAGAACATGTTGTAAAGGTGATTTCTTTTTTGCAGGATTAATTCCTGAAGGTCATGTAAATTTTGAAGTGTGAGGGACATTTTCAGTATGAGTACATGAGAGAATTTTTAGGAGATCTGTGCCACTAACCCTGGACACTAGGCTTTCTTTCTTCCTTGAATGCTAGGCGTTGTATTTGCATGGGAATTTGGCAAACATGTGAAAGTCACAAGTTACAGCTATCCACTGTTTCAGATTTTTATTTAAATGTCATTTCATACAAATATGAACTTCTGGCAAGCTGTTTTCTAATCTCGCTGTTTTTATTCTTCTCCATAATTACCCCAATGTACAATGAACAGCCTGAGAAACATTGACTAATGCATCTGAAATTATCTCAGCAGGGTAACCACAAGATTTCAGGTTTTTTGCATCTTGTATCAGGTCTCTGTTAAGCTGCTCTTCCCACATTAGGTATTTGAAGGAAAGACTTCAGATCATTCAGGCTGGGGCTTGCCATCAATTAAGACTGTTGTCCTTTGCTGTTGGGTGCCACAGAATGCCCTATAAAGAAAGAGATGCCTTTACTTTCTGCTCTTCTGTCAAATGGCTTATTGGTTGATTGGGACTGTGTGTTGCTGCTCAGATGACTAAGTGTTTTCTGCCTTGATTAGTATGAGTCAAGTAGTAGTAGCTGAAGAAACTTGATTCTTTGCTTTTTCCCTAGGTCCTTAGCTAGTGTAGTTAAGTGTGGTTTATGACATAACATACCAATTGGTGAGACTCTGTGAAGTTCTTGGTATTATGGTTGGCCATCTGTGATGTAAGGTTCTGCATCCTGATGCAATCAACCACTGCTCAAAAATATTGACAAAGTATGTTAGGCTGGGAATATAGTTCAATGTTGGAGTACTTGCCTAGCATGTGTGAAGTCCTAACTTTAATTTCTAGTACCTTACATGTAAAATATTGTCTATACTGAATAAATGCAGACTCCTTGTTACTCTCTAAACACTAACATTTACACTGCATTAGATACTAAAAATAATCTATCAGTGACTTGATTATATTTGAGGACATGTATAACTCATAATCTAACATTGCACCATTTTATGAACAAACAGAACATACTTTGGCATCAATGGGGATCATAGAACTAACGGTCTTGCAGATAACAAGAGAGGATGCTATTGCCATTTTACACTTAATGGAATGAAGACACAGAGGCTCATACAAGAATTGTTGCACAAATTCTGGTTGTAGTAAAAGAAAATCAGAGCCGGATATTGGGGAAAGGCTGAAATATCAGAGAGGAAACACCACAGACAAATCTCACCCAGCTATCTTCCAGCTTCCTCAGCCAAGTTCCTTGTGCTTCTAATGCCCGAATCTGTTTTACTATGCCTGCCTTAAATACTTTCTTCACCCAGTTGTTTCCTATCCAGGTTAAGATTAAAGGCATGAACTATTACTATTTGGTAGTTAGCCTTGAACTCACAGAAACACAGAAAGATCTCAGTCTCTGGAGTTATGAGATTAAAGGCATGGCACCACCACTGCCTACATGGAAGCTTAGAACTCCCTCTGTAAAGCAAGATCGCCTCAAACTCAGATCTGCTGGGATTAAAGACATAGGTCACCACTCCCTCTTTCCCTGTGCTGGGATTAAAAGTATGAGTTACATTCTCTGATCTTCCTGAATTGACTGCAGGTAGATCTCTCTCTGATATTCAACACTGGTTTTATTAAATATATAACATATCACTACAAAGAATAGACAAACTTCTTCAAACTCAAGATTTTAGATGACAGTACCTATGTGTAGGTGGATTTTTCTTTGGGCTCCCAGCTCACAAAAATAGTGACCTAAAGACTTATTATTAATTATGAATGCTTGCCCTTAGCTTAGGCTTGTCTCACTAGCTCTTATAACATAAATTAACCTATATTTTAAAATTTAGATTCTTCCATGCTATCATTACCTCATCTCCATTATGCCCATCTTATTTCGTTTATGTCTGGCTGGTGACCCCAACTTTCTTCTTCCTGGAGCTTGCTCTGTCCAGAAGTCCCTGCTATACCTCTTGCCTAGATATTGGCTACTTATCTTTTTGTTAAACCAATCACAGTGACATAGTTTTATATAGTGTAAAGTAATATTCTACAACACCTATGTCCATTGCACTGTGCCCTATTGCTTTCCAAGGAATATACTTTCAGAAAATATCCTAAACTACTTTTTGCAATAAATTGCAAGAAAAAGTAGTGTTGGAGTAATAAAACTTGGTATGTACAAACCAAGTACTATATAGACCTCAATAAATGTATGAGGGTAGGGATAGAGGAGATGGGGTAGATACAAAAAATTTAGTAGATTATTATGACTTGGAAAGTCAGAAATCATAGAAATGGAAAGTATTTACATTATCTGAGTAATCTACCTTTAAGCAGAGTATAATTATCCTTCATACATGTCATGATGCAGCTTGGGTAACTTTCACAGGCTTACAAAGAAGCTATTACATACATGTGTGTGTTTTTGTGCACACACACACACACACACACACCTACACTTAAGTATGTAACAACAATTAATGAAAAAAGAGGCCATGAATTTGAAAGAAAACACGGAGTGGTGTGTGGGAGGATTTGGAAGAAGGGGAAGGAGAAATAATTTAATTATGCTATAATCTCAAAAAGTAGAAGAAATAGAGATAATACAACTCAGTATTTCTTCTTTGTAGTGAAACCCTCTTTCCCTTAAAACCTGGGGCATCACAAATATGACTTTTTAAAACTTTATAGTATTTATTGATGTAAATACAAACACATAAATCATATATATGAACCACAACCAGCTTATTCATGTAACCAATGCCTGGTACAATCACAGATCTTTCTCTTCCCCACAACATTGACCCTTACTTTATGTGCCGATTTTTAATAACTATATTACTATGTTTAGGAATTGGAACATTCATTGCTGGTATTACTCAATGAGCTTGAGCATTTAGACTCATGAGTAAACAGAGCCAAAGAAGTAAGACTGCAGAGTTTAAAGGCCAAAGGCTAGTGCATTTGATGACAAAATCCCCCTAACAGCTTTTGCGAAATCATCACCATGTCATCCTTTGAACCTTGGTATTTCAGTTACTCCCTGTCTCATCAGCCAAGAGCATCTTGAATCCTATAAATTTGGCCAGTTTGACAGTTGAAAAGTAGTAGCTGCACTTTTGCTTTATTCTTGTTTCTTTAATGAATAGTGAACTTAATCATATTTTTAAGTGTTTGTTAGCTTTTCTGCTTCTTGTAGAACTCATTTGTGATCTTCTTTGCCATTTTCTATGTTTTTTTTAATTTATAGATTTGTAAGAGTCCTTTTATGTCATAGCAATCAATACGTTTTATTAAATGTGTTTCTAAAGATTTCTCATGTTTTTGTCATTTTTATATAATATTACATCCCGTCAGATCTCTTCTATAAAGGTGTTTCTGTTTTATATATTTTCTTGACATTTCTAAGTATGGTAGACCACATCATCCAGATTTTTGAGAGTACACTTATCCCATTGAACCAAGAAGTCTAAGTACATAGATCAAATTATGTTTAGTTTGCTATTGAGTCATCTGGCCTGTGGTAGTTGGCAGAGAAGCTCTTGTTTTGTTTACAGGAGTGACTCCAGATGCTCTTTGAGAGAAAAATAGGGTAGCAGGACACACCTGCCATTAAAGCTTTGAAATTTAGTATATCCTAAAAGGAATGTGGACAGTCATTCTAACATCATATACCCAGCTGTTTTGTGTCACAATTCTCAGATAGTTTACTTAATTTGGAATGTTTAATTGCTCCTTGAAAGTGTTTGGTTACACAGAATGAGGCCTGGAAATGAGCTATCTGGTATCTATGAAAGGAAACTGAACTGCTTTTGGCATAGGGAAAGTTCTCCTAAATTCTCATCCATATTTTTAAGGACTAGAAGGTTATGTACAATTAGTTTATTTTATACAAAACATTTAATCATAAAAAGAATCATAGCTAACACACATTTAAAAAGAAAAAAAATCTGCCAGGTTAATATTTAGCTAGTTATATAAACACTTTAGAAGTATTCACAGAAGTAGGCAGTTAGAAACAAATAATATACTTATATGTGTATTGGATCAACATTTACTGTATGACTCCTATGTGTCAAGTAATGCCTGATAGAAAGATAAATAAATGTGCCAGTTTCTAACAGCAAGTCAGAGATGGATCAGGTCTGGCTTCTGTATTCAAGGTGTTTACACTTACTAAATAGAAACCATTCTCTTCTGTTGATGAAAAAAATCTTTCCCTAGAAATTCTAAAGGGCTCACATTTGTTAGTGTTGAGTTAGTATTAGTGAGGTTATGCAAGAATAATAAAATAAATTCTCCTGTCTTTAATCAGTTCCAGTGTGTTATACCTGTGTTTTTCTCTCAGGAAGTTCATTAGTATGCTAATTTCAGGAAAAGTCAATGTGAGCATTCAAGTAAGTAAAAAAGATTCCTTGTCCCTTTTCAGAATTTCCTTTGACCAACTTCTGGTGACATCTTTAAGCTATGAAAGTAAAAGTAATGTCCATTTGGATTGATGGTGTTCAGATAGTAAAAATAAGCAAACTGAGATGTGACATTAAGCATTACAGAGTGACAGCTTTTTTGCTGAGAAATGTTCTGGGGGTGATAATTAGATTTCTGTTGCTGAAAGACAGTGGCTTGAGATGAAAATATTCTCCAAGATTATGAAAAGGGTAGTGTTGATATTTTATTTCTAAAATTAACTTAGGAAACATTTTCTCCAATAGTTAGGTTCTATAGCATTTCATGCTGAGTATACATTTTCATTTTTAGTGCATTTTAAATCTTTCATAAGAATAGACCAGCTTAAAAAGCACCTGAATGCTGGATGGCCATCTTCTACCCCTCTGCTCCATTCTCTTGCTCCCATCGGAGCTATATTTAGGGTCTTGATCCAATGGGAAAGTTCTAAAAGTCAGACCTTTAAGATTAACTCTGTAATTCAGAATTCCATCTTCTGTGCACCCTGACTCCAGCCTCCCACCTACATTTTTCTAAAATGTTTTTTGAAAGGATCAGGCTGCTTCTGCTTCCTGGTGAACCCCAGAGTTATTTTTGCAAGTTAGCATTGGCATGGTAATTCTATCCCCTTCTTTGTGGAACAGGTGTTGAAGTCTTTCAAATTTCATTGGCTTCTAGTGGTCAGTTTTCTTCCAGGGCAAGATTTTATAGCACCGAGCGAGCACCTCTGGAAGGGCCAAG